>VXBR01000897.1:2466659-2519814 GCA_013400215.1 Cisticola juncidis
AAAAATAAAAAAAAAAAAAAAAAAAAGCCCAGAATGTGACTCCTGGCATTTGGAAGGAGCCAGATCTGTGCAGAGAAACATGGAAACTCACAGTGGGAGTTGGCAGAGGCAGGAGGCAGCCAAGTTGCATGCGTCACTGGGTTGAGTGGGGTCCCAAAGCAAGCAGCAGACCTGAGGTAACTCGTCCAGTGAGGAATGTCAACATGAAGCACAGGCAGCAGGTACCTGGACTAAAAATCCTGGTGTGCCAGGCAGTGAAGAGACTGAATGTGCTAAGGATAAGCATGGAGGAAAAGGAAGGAGATTCCATGCTCACTGGGGGCTGACTAGGTCCCCATCATCTCTGCTGGCTCTTGACCCTTCCTTCCCCAGCTCAGTGTGTGCTGAGGTCAAAGGCAAGGGTCTGATGCAGAGGTCGAACCTTTGGGCACCAGTCAAATGAAAGAAAAGCTGCATGGGCCCAAGACTACATAGAAAGGTAGGAGGCAGCATGTGTGGAGACACCAGGAAGGGGGAAGGAAAATGCAGAAGATAAACCTGTGACAGAGCCACAGGAGGTCAAACCAGGGAAAGACAGGGTCTGAAACAGCAGAACCAGGCCAGGCTCAGCTGCATTGCTGGATCCATGGGCCGAGGCCAATTGTGTGAGATTCAACAAGGAAAAGTAACAGTTCCTGTACTTGGGTCACAACAACCCCTGCAGAGCTACAGGCTGGGGGCAGAGTGACTGAAAATTGCCCAGCAGAAAAGGACCTGGGGGTGCTGCTTGGTAGAAGCTGAGCAGGACCCAGAGTGTGTCCAGGTGGGCAAGAAGGCCAGTGGCATCCTGGCCTGGATCAGCAACAGTGTGGCCAGCAGGACCAGGGCAGGGTTTGTTACCCTGTACTCAGCACTGGTGAGGCCACACCTCACATCCTGTGTTCATTTTTGGGCTGGTCACTGCAAACAAGGCATTGAGGTGCTGGAGTCCAATGTCATCTCCAAAAATGCATTTAGGTACAAAATGTGTGTTTAAAGACTTAAATCTTGGTTGCTATGATTTCTTTTCTTTATAATTGGATGCAATTATAAATGGATGTCTTGTTAATTGCTCGTGTCTCATGAGTGCTTTTTCTCATGGATTTCTTGACATTTCCTGAAAGTGAGTTACCCCCTCCTCGATCCTGTTGGCATTGGAGAAAGGAGGAGATTTTGCATCCCCTCCTTTTACAGCAAAGGCAGACAGATTTTGCTGATTTCTGGTATTTTTGGTTTATTCTCAAGGCAAGTAATTTTTAGGGCTGTGCTGCCTTTTAGTAGGAAAGTATTATGAAAACTTTTATTCTCCCCTTTGGTAGGAGCTTATTGCAACACACAGCACCCTGACTTTGAAATAACAAGGTAATTGCATCATCACCTAATCAGTTGCCCTAGTAACAGATTTCCTAAATTCCCCTGTTGCATTTGCATGTTCATAAGTATGAAAATCAGATGTGGGAAAAGGCAAGGAAATAAAAGAGAGTCCAAGGCTTCCTAGGATGTGCTCCTTGGTGGGAAAGCACCCATAAGGAGGTTTGCTGACAGCCTGCTCTTTGTTTACTCACCTTGTTGCTGGCTGTGGCCCCTCAGTGACACTGCAGCAGCTGGTGTTGGCTAAACTGTGGAGGGAGGGGACAAATCTGGAAAATTACTGACATCTTCCCTGCAAGGTTTGGAGGCACAGAAAGAATTAGATTATGGGCAAACCTCTGTATCTGTAACTTCCAAGGGAGAGCTAAGGCAGAACTGGGAACCCAGCAGATAATGAATCATGGAATTATTTAGGTTAGAAAAGACCTTTAATGTCATAGAGTCCAACCATTAATTTACAATTTTAAGAAAGCTTGGGGTAAAAGGCCTGGGTGTTAAGAGTGCTGCTTAATCATCAACACTTGATTCAGCAAAGGTTACCACAGCAAATGACATTTCCCTGAAATTTGCAGGGAATGTTCCAGATGGGCTCCTGTTTGACACAGATTCAGATGGCCCCTCTGACTTTCACCCTTGGAGGAGGCTCTGGAGATGCTGCTGCTTGCAGTTTCAAGGGCATTTCCCCAGGCAGATCCACTGCAGCTCAGTAGCCAGCAGCCTTTCAAATCTGACACTGAGCCTCAACAAACACTTTTAGCTTTTCTTGAACTAGTGTCAGATGAGGAGCCATGCAGCCTGGACCTGGAAAGGCTGCTGTCCTCCTTTCTGGCAAGCTTCACAGTAGAAATATGAGCTGGGACTGCCCTGGAAATAATGGTGAAGGTGAAGGTGGTGGATGAACTCAGAACCAGCATCCAGGCCATTTGTAATGGACTGAGAGCAGCAATCCTTGGGGAGAGATGGGAGCTTGTCCATGTGGACATGAGCCCTGTTCATCCTGATGGAGTCTGCTGTGCCTGGAGATGAGATAATGGGCTTCTCCCCGCCCTGGACACTCACAGTTCCAGGCCCCTGAGTCTGTGAAGCCCCTGAACTTCACTTCCAGATTGACCTTTGGGGACACAATGTGTGGAGGCATTGTGGGAAATTATTTCTTTTAGTACTCCTCACAATTTATTATGTATCTGTCTCCAAGGAGGGAGCTAAGGGCACCAGTGAGGTGCCCAGACTCCCCACCTCTCCCAGCACTGCCAGCACATAACTTTGAGACCTTCCCCCATCAAGAACAAGCAACCGACAACAACCACAGAGGTATTTTTTATCATTTAAACACACCCCAGGTGATAAGGCTGAGAACAAGTTCCAGTCACATGCTCTAAAGTACAGCTGCACCTACCCTGTAACTACCCAGTGCTGCTCATGTGTGGGAAGAGAGTGAAGGCTACAGAGGGAGGTTGGGAAACACAGCAGGCACACAGCCACTGTGATGTGGCTGTGATATCTGGAGCCTTGTTTTCAATTCCCCTGTTTAGCCTCAAACTGAGTAATATGCATTCGAGAACTAGAGCATGCCTTGCTAAAAGGTGAATGTTGAATACAATGAATTAAGAAAGCACAATATACAGAGAGCTCTGTAATTATACCATCAGAGAATATCATGTGCACTGTGCAATGCTATGATTCACTTGTAAAAGTAAATAACAGGAGATTAAAAAATTTCTTGGCTTCTCATCTGTGATGTAGCCCAGTTTAAGATTATACTTATCAAAATTATCAGTGGAAGAACACTATTTCAGAACTGAGTCACAGAGTCACCAAGTCAGAGATGAAGGTCTTGCTGGGAGAGCTGGGCTTTGTTACCACAAGCAGAGCCCTGAGGTATCCCCAGGGACTACCACAGATTGAAAACTCTGGGGAAAACCTTACCGGATCTTTGGGGAATGGCTACAAGAGGCAGGTTTATCCCTCTTTTACAGACCAGTTACTTGGAAAGCAGTTCCTCAAGGATAAAGGACAAGGTACTCCCTGAACCAGGAGAGTAGCAGAGCATATCCCTGCCCCTGCTGAGTCTGGCAGGGCACACTGCCTTGGGTGGATGTCGGCTCCCTTCGCTGGGACATGCAGCCCCCTCTCTCATGCCAGCACCTCTCTTTTCACACCTAACCAGACAGGAGAGGGCTTTCTGTCTATGTTGTTAAGAAAGGCTTCAGCAAATCAAGTGGCAGGAATTGTCATCCCTGGGAGCTGTTTGGTAACTCAGACATGCACATGAGAAAGTCACCCCACCCATGAGAAGAGTGGGAGGCTGGGAAACAGGGTCCCAAACCTGTGCACCAATTTCATCTCCCTGTGTTGGAAATTGTAAGAAATCATGTCAGTAATCCAGGCACAAGCTTGCCACAGTAAAAAGACAGTGCAAATACAAGAAACCTTGATGGTATGGGACAGGATTTCCCTGCATATTGAGCTGAAGAAAAAGGACACTATGCATGGAACAATTGATATCTGAAATAAGGCCAGAAATGGATTTGACTGTAAACAAAGGAAATACTAGAACAGGATGTTTAAAGAACTTAATGTTCATATGAATTTTTACAGCTAATTTGAGAGGTATTAACCCCCAGCTTGACAACTAGGCAAAATACTGAGCAGGGAAGGCAGAGAGCTGAATGCAAGTGGGCTGATGACCTGTAAGAAGTCTCAGAAGGTGCAGTACTGACAGTGAGATGAGTATCAATGAGTTCTCTGCAGCAACTCTCCTATGGGAGAGCCAGAGGTCCCTGCCTGCATTGCAGCTCCATCCCAGTGGTCACTGCAGGGTGGCAGAGAGCCCTGCTGGTGCTCTGCTTTCTCCTGTGGCAGGGGAGGCATGGTGAAAGGGGGCCTGTCTCCACAGTTGCCAGTGTTCAGATTTAGACACACAATTACAAGTTTTCTTGCTGACAGAGATACTTGCTACTCACCTTTCAGGCCTCACAGTATTAAGTGCCTTTGATAAATCCAAACCTTTGCACAGATTCAAGGTATTTAGAGGTACTGTTGGTTCAGGAAAATTATCTCCCTTAGTGGTAAAGCTGTCTGTGGATTACTGAGTTCCTGAGTCCTTGATCTGAGCTCTACCAGAGTTGACTGAGAAATTCAGAGGCATTTTATCCAGGCCCCATCATTGATATTGCCAACACAAGAGACGGATATTGAACCGTCTCTTGAGTTGAACAGTGAGGGGACAGCCATGGATGATGTGTTCATCCCAATAGGCCATAGCAATTGTGGATGTGCTAAGTCCATGACAAAAATTGCCAGCACAACTGGGCATGTTTCAGCTAACAGCTGAATCTCTGTCCTTCGAGCCATCCGGCAGCTGGATACAAGGTCTGGGACCGGGCAGGTATGTATTGAGCCAAAGTTCTTTGGCAGCTCCCAGATCTGTAGGTGAAGCATGCTGACTTCAGGAACTAATGGGATCTGAGGATGCTGCTCCAGCCAGCTCAACATGCTGCTAAAGGTACACAGCTGTGGCCAGCGAATTGTGTGGTATGCTCCAAGGAAAACTTCCCTGCCTTGCCCCTTGCTTCCCAAATGACCAACATGAGGAATCACACAGGTATAAGAAATCAGAGCTCAACAAGAGACCCAGAGATTGTCCAGGAGAAAGACAAAGATGTTTTCCCAAAGGCAGCACCTGGACAGGATCAGACAGGCAAGGAAAAGGTGTCCCAGGTGCAGAAGTCCTTATGGGCTTCCAACTCCGTACAAAATCTGTGTTTGACTCCTCATGACCTGAAGACAGCAAAAAGAACAAAACAGCAATAGATTTCCTCTCACTGGTGTGAAAGCTGTAGCAGAGCTTTACTGATGGAAACTGGGCAAGTTAATGGTGCTACAGAGAGGTCGACAGTTCTGGCTTTTATTTCACCTCCAAGTTTTGATTCCAGATGCAGTTCAGTGCTGCTTCAGCTCTTTCTGTTCATAATAAAGGACTCAGGGCCAGCCAGTGAAGTCAAGTGAACACCGAAGGACATCGCTATTGGGCTGCTGCTGCCCCAAGGCTCTGCCCCAGTTCTATAATTTCTCACCACAACCCAGTCGTGATTCTGAGGAAAAACCTGCTCACCAGAAAACTATCAAATAATGCACTGGAAACCTAAAAGTGTTTGTCCTTCATGCTATTAAATAATAAGGGGGTAAACCCTTTTCATAGACAAGGTAATTAATAGTTGTTACATCAAACCATAAAACAAAACAAGAGCTGGATTACTAAAGTCATTTATCAAAGCTGATTATAGTTTCCTATACAATAAAGGAGATTATCATAGAACAAATGCCAGTTTGGAGGAAGAATCAGAAAGGGGTGCTTTCCTCTTGCTTGTCCTTTGAGGAATGGCAGTGGTTAATTAGCTGTTTGGAGGTGCCCAGAGCCTTTACCACCACCCAGATGTGGTTGCTTTTGGGAAGAGACACCTCAAACAGCACTGCTGTTATGTAGGGCATAAATGCTACTTAGTGCTATGAATGATGCACAGACGCTGGTGTGCAGAAAAGATACTTTCAAGGCATTTTTACAACTATTCCCAGTGAAATAAGTGACCCTGGGAAAGGGAAGAGAGGGCTCAGTATCTCTTATGTCAGCCATGTCTTTACGAACCTCATCAGCCTTTCAGGTAAGGGAGGAGACTTCTGTGACCCACAGATGCCTCCCGTGGTCCCTATGTGTCCTCCAGCAGTGCCAGAAAGGAAACTGCTGAAAGTGTCCCCAGGAACTGAGAATCCTCAGCTGCATTGCCAGGCAGTGCCTTCCATACCTGCCCTCTTTGTGCAGGGATTACCCAAGGAGGAGGGAGCAGCAGAATCCCCAGCCAGCCTCTGCCTGCCCATGCCTCAACACAGCAGGCTCACTGGCCTCCTCCAAGCAGCTCCTTTCTGAGTGCCAGCAAAGCCCACGTTTGGGAACGGAGCTTTAGCGAGGTCAGACTGCGGTGAAAGTGCTTTTCTGCAGCACATCGCACAGATGCGAACTGACACGGGCGCTGCAAAACATCCTTCCACTTTACCCTGGCTTTTCAGTGGTTTTTCCTCATTTTTATCACCTAAAATAAAACTCTTATGGCAGGAGGGGGAAGTATCAGTCCTATGCCTCATAAACCTGGACTCCTATGCCATTTGGAGCCATTCTGTTTCATGATTAAAGCTGGGCTGGATATTTTATTCATAAAACTACATTAGGCTTTTTTTCTGGTGTTTGTGCTACTTCCTCCTCTGACCCCCCCTTTTGGGGGCATTGACGTGTATAATGATTTCCTCTCTGCAGGAGCAGAGTTCATAGTATAGGAATAAACATGCACTTTAGCCAAGGGTGGATTCATGACTTTAATTCATATTCTAAAACAAGGCAAGCCTTTTGCTTATAGACAAGCAGATCATGTGGTTGCAGTTGAAACTTAGGCATCAAAACACAAAGCATGACAATTACAGAGCTGGATCCTGCTGGAAAATGGAAGTGGCAAAAACAGGGCACAAGCTGTCTCCCTCTGGCAGTTACCAGTCCAGATCCTGCCTTTGGCGTTAGTGACCTTGCCAGGACATAACTCTGCACTGCTTTCCTTGTTAAACACGTGGGCTTAATTTTGATAAGTTTTAAAAGGCATGGAAAGGAGATGAGCTCCATTTGGCTGAGGAGATGAGGATCTGCAGAGGCTGTTGAGTCACTTTGAAGCAAAAAAGCATGAAAATGAAACAACAAGATCTTTCATTGTCTGCCAGTCACACAGGGATCCTGGGAGCATCTGGGTGGCTGCTCCTTCATACCTGCAAAAAGCTGAGGCAAAACTTGAGAAGGAAGGAAATGCCCTGCAGAAAAAGAAATGTAGCTTTGAAAGAATAAAGAGTAAGACAGTCTGGTAAAGGGAGGAAATGCAAACAATCTTGAAAGCTTTCAGAGGCATGAGACTATTGCACAGAACAGTCTTGTTCCTGCAAACACACACAGTTAACATTAGAGGCAGAGCAACACCATCAGACAAATCTGAGCATGCATTTATATTTCTGCCACATTACCACATCTGTTTGTGGGCTTAAGTGCCACCTAGGCAATGTGAAAGGTGGACAAGTCAGCATCTCTGGAAATCCAGAATTGGGAGCGATCACTCAGTGCTTCTGCATGGATGGCAAAGCTCCCCAAGGAAACCTCACATTCCTCTCTCACTTGAGTAGTTGTGTGGTGTAAACAAGGCATGCACAGCTTCAGGGGTCATATCAAATATATGTCTGAAGCAGTTCACACAAAGCAGCAAACAACAGGCAAACACTCAAAATCAGCTGAGTCCCAAGTGCTGAATGCTTTACCTGTTAGTTACCCAGGGTTACGGATGCAGGAGATGCTGAGTGAGCTGCAGACGTGGGGAAGTCTCATTTATCTGGAGAGATGTGTCCTTCATCCCCTTGCCTTTGCATATCGATAACCCAGCTGCCCTGTGGCCTTTAGGATATCATCCCACAGGCAAGAGACAGCATAATGTGTTTCAGGCTTCAAGTGTTCTGTGCCCCAGGCCTAATAAATAAGCTCATGCCCAGCACCCACCCAGATGTTATCACAGGGTACCAACAGCTGGATTCTCTCTGTCCTTATCTCCAGCAAGAGCTGCACCCTTCCCTGAGGAGCAGCCAAATTTCATGGCACCTGTAGAACAATTCACCCTGAGATGTCCATCCCACCATCAGACTGGAATGAAACAGGGTCACAGGGGTTTGGGGGGAATGGGCAGGTGGGAGCAATAGACAGCCAGATGAGCAGCCTCATCAGCCTTGTTTCTTTAACAAACCAAGCTGAAAATAATAGCAGAAAGAGACAAATGTCAATGATGCATGTGAATTATAAGTCCTAAAAGGATGCCTGGGCTATCTCAGGCAACTGCATTGTTACTCCTTTCACACACCATCCTCAAGGATGGTTTGCTCTTTCATTCCACCTGCTCAATGGAAAGCTTGAGTTACCCTTTATTCATCTGGTCACCGAACACATCCTCCTAACTTACAGCTGAATTTGCCTAACTTTCTTGGATAACATCATTGAAACAAGAACTTAGACAGCACCCAAAGAATTTTAAGGTAAAAGGAAAATTATGAAGTTAGGAAAAATAATGTCAGCTATAGAAGAGCTGAGACAAGTGTTTGGAAAAGACTGGCTGAAAGAGGCCTGTTGGTCTGCATTTATCTGAATGATGTTTCTCTGTGTTTGTGTAACACCTCTCAGACAATGTGTTCAGGAAGCCAAAGCTGGACTACCACCCACATTTCTGAAGCCCAGTCTCACAAACGTTGGTTTGAGGTTTTCACCCTTTCATTTTCCCTGGTACTGATGCTATTTCTAGACTTCACAAACCCTTTATTCTACAGCAAGATAGTGTTCTGAATGGTGCTGGGGTTGGAAAAAGGAAAAAGGCCATCCGACCCTTGATGGTAGCAAAACGTCTTAAACAAAAAGTGATGCTGAGGGTGAAACAGCAGTGAAAAGAGAACCAGAAGATATTTTTAATATGCTAGGAAATACTGGCTCATGCAATGATTCAGCCTCCACTTGATTTCTTGAGTGGCAGTTTTTCATACAACAGCCACCACCTCACCTGAAACACACAGCAACAACAGGCCTGACATGTCTGTTCTGTGTAGCAGTCCTGACATTGCTGCCCAGAGGAGACAGCCCCAGGATGGGACTGAAGGCTGTCAGAAAATAGCTACTACTGCATGGCAGATGCATGCTGTGTAGTGAATGCACAAGCTCCACCAGTCTGTATTTATTTGGGTGTGGATCACGGAAGGCACCTTTGGTTCACCTGCACAGCTGGACCTTGCTTTTCCTCTTACACTTCACAGCAGTTTGTTTTGTAGCAGCCTGTGGAGGAAAGGATCAGGTTAAAGGAGCTTCTCTAGCAGTGATGCAAAAACCAAATATAGTCTGTGCTCTGCAAAGCTCACTGGGCACACATCAGGCACTGCAGATGGGTGAAATGCTATGAAAAGGAAAATGGCAAGGAGACAGCATAAGAGCAGGAGCAGAGGGACTAATTTTTTCTAATTGCAGTATTTGGATAAGGAGAAATATAAAAGTCCAGAGTAAACTTCACATCCTAAGGCTTGGGGACTTGAGGTGGTTTATTTGAAAAGAAAAACTATGAACAAAGGATTAGGTATGACAAGTAGGTGCTGTGTTAGTCAAGGACCTTTCCAGGGTGGAGCAGTCACCTGAGGATCCTGAAAAAGATGTGCCATGAAGGAGAAGGCCTGAAGAGTCCTCTTGAGCCCATGACCACACCAGCCACAGTCTGGACCAGCTACAGGGGATACAGTGGATATCTGGCAGTGGAAACAAATCCAGATTTGCTCACAGCCTGAGATCTTCATAAAAATTCTCTTCTAGTTAATAAAATGACTAGGACTATAGCAGTAGTCCTCCCCCAAATCACGACAACTGTTTCTGATCAGGAAGGGCACTCCATGTGCTTCCCAGAAACCAGCAGTTCCCATTAGAAACAAAAGACCCAGTCCTTTGTTTCAGTGTCCCAGTGGCATAAGCACAGGGAGGAGTGGCAACACTGGTAGTGGGGTGGAGGGAGCAGTAGTGCCCAAATCCCGTGGAGAAAACCCTGACCTTTCACAGACTGACTTTTGTTGCATGACAGGATGGAGGAGAAGGGGAAAGGCTGCAGTGACGTGTCAGGTAGTTATCACCTGGGTGTGAAGGGCTCTCAGAGAGGCCAACAAGATGCTTTGCCAGCAAGGGCACATCAGTGTCTGAGTTTGCTCATGTTTTGTAGCCCATTGGCATCATTGCCCCTTGCAGCTGTAAATGCCAGGCTGACCAGGCCTTATGCAGGGAAAAGGCCACCCAAATAGAGGCATGTTGTGTCTGCTGGCAGCACACTACATGCCAAGGACTAAACACACTTCCTGGACTCCTTGCTTGCTGAGAGGGCATGAGGTGGTCACCCACAGCTCTCCTGTGGGAGGCAGGCAGGGCTTTTGCAGTAGAATAGGTCCAAATGCATTTAGAGAGTTACATTAGGGGGAGAGGAACTGCAGCCTACAATTGCACTTATGCATAATGAGAAGGGAGTGGATGGACAAATCCTGCCGAGGAAAGGTGAAAGGAGAAGTCCTCTGTAAGCACCAGCAGTGTCCACCACCACCATCCACACCTGCAGCACCATCCCCACTGATGTCCCACAGCTCTGACGTGTGAGCTGGCACAGAGCTGCATGTCCATCACTTTGTCACAGACCCTTACGTCTGAGGAACGCAGAAACCCTACATCTGGGATCTTCCCCCATCTAAGGCATTGTCCAGTTGAAGGATGAGAATGTGACTGACCTACACTGCACAGGCAAGAGGAGAAGACAGTCTCCATATTAATGAAATTCTCTACTTCTGTGAACGGAAAAACAAAAATGTCCCCTGAAGGTCTTTCTTTGATCTAAAGGTTGTGATTCCAAGAAATAATTTGCCACTGTGAATTCCTACATTGGAGTTTTTTGGTTGTTTTTTCAGTAAGAAATACAGCCAGTTCACATAAATGTAAATTGGATTTACAGAGGTTTAAGAGGAAGTTTTTTTCTTTATTATTCCTGCATATTTTTGTGTCTTTTTGTGAGGACATCTTTTGCTTCAGCCGAAGCTATCACAGGATGTGAAGTCAGAGATACAGCAGCTCAGTGCTTTGTCAATTCTATAACTCTAGTTAACCTCAAGTGAGGAAACTACTGCTGAAATATAATAACAAGTTACTGGGCAACATGACCTCCTGTTTCTCAAGTGATCAAATAAATTATTCATCTTTCTAGACTGAACCTAAACTGACATCGACCTTTTCATTTAAAGCAAATGAAGGATCTCAGGCTACTTAACATGAATTATTTTTTTGTTGTTGGTATTTTTCCCCCCTTAATTAAATGAAGGTGCGTTTTATATTTTAAACATTCCCACGCACTGTTGAATGAATGCAATTTTTTTCTGTGATTATTCATGCATTGCAACAGCAGGCTGAAAGCAGCAGAGTTAATTCCCCTGTGATTCCTCCAGAATGTATAGGGTGCATACAGAGAGTTACAGTAGCTCCTGGAGACCTGCCACAGAGGGCTTTATTGTGCCAAGTCATGTACAGAATAATAGGAAATGGCAGAGTGTACTCCAGCATTTCCATCCCAAAGCAGAAGCTTAATGTGATGAAGAGGCTGGGAACAACAAGAGGATGCCCTCCTTTCCCCATTGCACAGCACTGCACAACATGTGCATGGTGACATTTGACAAAGCAAAGCCTGGACCACTGAACAGCTCCTTTCCTGGCTATGCCCATCCCTGCTTAGCCGTGGGATAAGGCAGGGCAGAGCAGAAGGAGAATGGAGGTTGTGGATAAAGAGGTGAGCTGTGCCATGGCCAGGGTGGTCCCACAGTGGGGCACAGCTGTCACAGGATAAGCCATGAGTGAGGTGTCCCCAGCGGCACTGCCATCGAGTGGGCTGGCAGAAGCAGTGAGGCTGCGAGGACAGTGCAGGTCTTGGCACCACTGGTCCTGGCCTCTGGTACTGCTCACCACAGCCAGAAACCTCATGGTGAGACCATGGCTACGCCAACACCAGGCACCTGAGCAAGATGGGGCGTTGAATGTCCTCCAATGCAGAAAACCTTTTCCCCAGGGTCATGCAAGGAGATGTGAGCTCCCTTTGGAAGCAGAGGGAGACAAGGGCTGGTACTGGGGTGTGGCTGAGACACCCCACAACACCTACAAGGCTGTCCCTCTCCAGAGTCCCCTAAGGAGCCTTGACTCCATGTGGTCCTTCCTTTGGTATGTTCCACAACCAACAGGACTCCACACATTGGAACAGTCTGTGAAATACTGCAGCCCATGGGAAGTTCTTCTAGTGGAAATGTTCATGGAGACCGTCTCCTGCGGGAGGGACACTCCACTGGAGCAGAGGAAGAGTGTGAAGCATCCTCCCCTGAGAAGGAACAGCAGAGACAATGTGTGATGACTGATCACGGTCCTCATTCCCCATTCTCCTTATGCTCTGGGGTAAAGGAAGTAGAGAAAATTGGCAGTGAAGCTGAACCCAGGAAGAAGGAAGGGGTGAAGGGAAGCAGTTTTAAGATTTGGGTTTATTTCTCATTATCCAACTGTGATCTCATTGGCAATACATTAAATTGATTTCCCCAAGCTGAATTTGTTTTACCCATGGTGGTAATAGTTGAATGATGTCTCCCTTTCCTTATCTTGACCATGAGCCTTTCATCATATTTTCTCTCCCCTGCCCAGCATAAGGAGGGAAGTAATGGAGCAGCTTTGGTGGACACCTGTTATCTGGCCAGTGTAAACCCACTGCAAGGAATTAGAGACCTTCTGAGTAGGAGATTGTATCTGCAATATCATTCTTAATAATCACAGTCAGAGGTATTTTTTTCAGTCTGTCATGAATATTTGTATGGTTTCCACCTTCATAATTTGTACAGCAACCAGTTGCATAATTTTATAGGTACTCTGAAAAAAGAACTTTCTTTTGTATTTTTGTACAAAACTTGATGGCTGGAGTCCCTCTAGTTCTTGCAATGTGAGAAATAGTAAATGACCTTTGCTTTTTTCACCCTTTTTTCACCTTTCCCAAGTTCAATGGGCCCCAATGGGATATAGAGACCTCTACAGAAACTCAGCTGCCTGTAACCCAAGGTGGAGACTCCTGATCCACTTTGCTTCTTTTAGTCAGGAAAGCACTTTAAACTCATATCCTTCTCTTGAAATTTTTTAGCTCTGAGATGGGGGGAAAGCCACTGCATCTCGCATTCACAGTTGGACTACTCATTACTTAGTAACACAACAGTTTTTGATCTATTAATAATTCATTTCCAAACAATAACCCTACAGTAACCTTAACTATAGCCTTTTTGCCATCTTACCTCTTAGCTAACAGTTTCAAACTGCATTGTCTGATATTACACCTCAGTCCATAGGAAATGTGACCTGACTTTTCAGTGCTTCTCACAATTCCCATTGAAGTTGTGCTACTCAAATTTCCCATGAAGTGCAATCAGGTAAAGATATATGCATTCCTCTATGGAATTAACCTACATATTTCTAATGAACAAACAACCATCTGTCTCTAGCTGAAATATGCACACTGCAGAACATGCCTGACTAAGCCCTGGTGTTGCCTATGCCTCCCCTGTGACAATCCTGAGCACTGGAGATCAACACACAGAGGATGAAGCACTATTTTACCCGATAGAAACCTGTTGGCTTCAACAAATGTTAGCCAGACTTTAAAAGGAGTGCAATCCCTTAGCAATTATTAATTAAATTCAAAAAAATGTATGTATGTATGTATGTATCTAACTATCTATCTATCAGGAAAAGGAATGGCATCTAAGAAAATGCATCATGAGTTGGAATTAGGCTTAGTTGTAGTGTTAGCCCTGGTGATTGTCATCTGACTCAACCTTGTGCACTATAGAGCCAGACTGAGCTTGCCGTGTCCACATCCATGCCCACATTTCCCTGTGTGTTCTGCTAGGCAATCAGAAGAGGAAAAAATACACATTTTTCTGTGCTTCAGCATCTCAAAAACTCTGGTTCTCCCTCATTCAACTGCAGGAAAATTCTGCTTCATACAGCTGAGTAGAGGAGGGAGTCATGGGGAGGCACTAGGAAAATGCACACCAGGTAGAGTACAGCATTGCACCAATTTTGACTTCTCCACATACTTCTTATCTGGGCCACCCATGGTGCAAGGGCCTCAGCCTGAGTAGAAAGCCGCCATTAGGGTTAAGGGTTAGGGTTTGGATTCAGAGAACCACCATGCCTACAACATCCACAGAGCAGGGCTGGAAAAGGCATAGAGCATGTCACTGCATCAACATTGCTCCATCCACAAGTTCCTGGTCTTGATGACTCATGGTACCAGGGACCTCAGTCTCAATCCCAAGCCTCCATTAAGCTTAAGGTAACAGTTCAGAGATCTGCAAAAGTGGTAGCTCCAGGGACACCAGAACTGCAAAAGGCAAGCTGAGGGGAGCACAGCCCTGCACTAGTACCAGTCTGTCCATGTGTCTCTTACCTGGACAACCCACAGTACATGTAACCTCAGTCTCAGCCACAAGCGAAGGCTGTCAATGGTCTCTGGTGAAATATTTCAGTCTCTCAGCATTGGAAATCTTGGACCTTCCCAGTATGATGTCAATGTTGTAGCCCTGAGAAGGGCTATCAGGGACTTCAGAGGAAGAAGTGCAACATTGAATCAAACCATTGGGGAATACTCTAGCAGAAATGTTTTTTTCCTCCTGTTCATTCAGAGTACAAATATGTCTTGTACTTAGGAACTTCAGCCTTTCCAGAACTCACAGGGTTTTTACTTATTTTGAAATGTTTGCTAATCAAACTGGATATTTGTATTGTCCAGAGAAACATCCAGTTTTCTTTTGATTCATACTAAACTCCTGACTAGAGTGTTATAATAAATTTCCTAGAATAATTCAGCACAAATTTGGAAATTTACTTTGGGACTGAATTTTGTAGTAGCAGGGACCTACCTCACAAAAAAAAAAAAAAAATTAAAGATGTCTGGTTCTTCCACAGCACCTCTCCATAGACCTCAAAACTATTTTCAAAACAGGTCTACATCATTTCACTTGTCTTTAAAACTGAAACCACTGACTTTTATCTAATAAATCAGGAAATTAATTATGTTGGACTTCTGGTCTCGCTCCAGGGATCTACCACATAGTCTGCACAGTCTTAGAGAAAGTAGATGAAATTATGGACAGTGTGGCCACATGTAGATCTCCTGACACATGTGCATCTCCAGCCACATGATGTGCCTGCACTGGCCCATGCCATGTCACTGTTGAGTGCTCTTGAGCTGCCTGGGTCCTTAGGGCAAAGACCCAGGAAACACTGGGCTGTGGGAGCAGAAGCGTAGCCCACAGGTCAAGAGAAGAGACCATGGCCCTTTACTCAGCACTTGTGGGACTTCATCTGGACCAAATGCTGTGTCTGAGTTTGGGCTCTCCTATACTGAAAGGCTTGGGCACAGTAGAGCAATGCCACTGGAGAGCCACTAAGCTGGCCAGGTGACTAGTCCATGGCATGTGAGGGGAGGCTGAGAGAGCTGGGCTTGTTTATCTTGTAAAAGACTCGATTTTTTCCTGTGTTTTCATTATTGTGGGTTCTGAAGACCCTAGAAATTGCAACTGTTTGACAGTGGGTAATAAATCCCTGGATAGGCTCTATTTACCAGTTACCAAATATTTGAGAAGACTTTGAGGTTAAAATCACAGCATGTAAGTTAAGATAGTTATCAAGAGCTTCAAAGTCAACTCTAATGTGAATTTTGCAATTTTTCCAGCTCCCACCTGTTCAAAATAATATGTTCCATGCTGAACAGAGGAGCATTCAAAATACTTACTGATCTAGGCAAGGTGTCTGGTGCCATATTTAGCACATCATTAATAGGAATCTTGAGCCCAATCTGTCTTTTATATAACCCATTGTACTAAATCCCAAAAGGTGGAATAAGGCTACTAGAATCAGCTGATACTGTGAAAATGTGAGTAATGCTCGAGTGTTTCAGAATATTTTTTCCTCCATAGTTAGCAATGTATGAGTCACTCAGGCTCCCTAGCTACTGCACTGCATGAATGACTCAAAAACTCCATCGAGAACGGAGGCACAAGCAGTTCTCATTTTGTGCCAGATTTTCTCCTTTCAAATCACCCTTGCTGTATCTCACCCACTTCAAAAAGAAAGGGAGAATGTCTTTCCCGGTTACTTCCTTCCGCCGTCCCCACGCAAGCCCAGATAAAGCATTGGGCACAAGGATGGTCAGTGCTTGTTGTGATTGAAAAAGCACAGACTATGATGTGTTAAAGTGAACTCGGTTAACCTTTTTTAAGAAGTGGAAATGTACATAAACTAGTTGCTTTGCTGAGCTTCTCTGAAGTTCTTGGAAGAGCAAGGACATTAGACTTTTAATCATGTCGGACCCAAATGTCCTCTATGGAATTTTCCTGTATAACAGAGCTCAGTCTGTGGTCTTGGAAATTGTAGTCAATCACTTCTTTGAAAGCAAGTTTCAAATTCATTGTGGACTTTGAAACACCTCAGTCCCCAGAGACCTGTACAATTTTACAAACTAGCAACCCCCCATTAATTAAATGGGATAAATTGCTGCTGAGAGGACCCATTTTAATTTGTACTAGGTATCTCCATCAGAACAACCCATTTTTACTGATGGCTGGCTACATGCCTGAACCTAAGTTCCCTCTGCAGAGCTCTTCAGGGTCACAGGCAAATCTGTTCTTGGTGTCATATTCCCACTTTCTCATCACTTGATGCATCACATGAGTCATTTTCCAGGGACAGAAAGGTGGAGAGGGAAAAATCACGCTGGACTTTATATTAGCTGTCACTTAAAGAAAAAAAAAAAAAGTGCTGCATAATCTGGCTATTGCCTAACCCCATTACCTCACCCCTAGGCTGATCAACAGCTCCTTATTCTTTCCTCACATCTATGTTGCAATGACCATGGAGTATTTTGGACAGTGATCATTTCCTCTTCTCAAAACCTGTCCTCCATAAGATCAGTCTGACCTTTGGGTCACATAGTGGGAAGAAGTGTACACAGCCAGAGCAGATCTCAGGAAGACAAGCCACTGGTTTCAGTTCTGCAGTCTGTTTCCTATTTATAAGAAAGTTACCAAGTTCAGAAGGAATGGCTGTGAATTGTTTTCCTAAACCATGTTTTCCATTACACATTTATAATTCAGCTTTTTCAGAAGTTGTTTGATTTTAATTCTCTTTGATTCTTCAGCCTTCTGGATACAACATCTTTATACAGACAAAAGCAACAGTTGTCCAAGACTCATGAGATCCTAATGTTGTTAATACAAAGTCTTTTTGCTAGGATTTCTGTTTCAGACTTAGCCATTTCATTGATGGTTGCCTTAACCATCTGAATCCAACAAAATGATCCAAGAGTGGGGTATTCTGCTAAGTCGGCAAAAGCCTTCACTGCCAGACAAACTTAGTTTGGATGAGTCCCCTCAGCTTGTCCAGAGTTTCTTCTCTTGTCACCATGAAACACAAAATTCTTCTGGGCCAGTCATTCATTCTTTTACCTTGGGGTTTTGGAAACAGTTTTTGATCACAGGTCTCAAATTATAGTCACAGACCACTGGCTTTGTTCTGTCTTTTGGCCGACACAGACTCCTTCTGTTGGTGTTTAGACACCTAATTCAGGAGCTAAGTTATGCTTTAGTCATCTGAGAAAGCAGATATCCAGAAGAACATGGATATTTGAGGAACAGGAGATGGAGTCAGGCTTGTTCAGCCTGAGGAAGAGAGAGTTTGGAGTAATCTCTTTGTTGACCACAACTGCATTATGGTATGATACAGGGAAGGCAAACACTTTTCAGAGGTGTAGAGGAATTGGATGAGAGACAGCAAACACAAACTGCAAAACCAGGAATTCCAATGAGATTTTAAGAAACATCTTTTGACTATTAGGACAGCAAAATATTGATACAGGTATTGGCATCTCCATTTTTGGAGATATTCAAAACTCATCCAGACACTGCCCTGAACAGCTTGCTGAAATTGGATGTCCTTTGAGTAAAAGAGTTTTGTCCTTTGAGAGGGATTAGATAAGGGGACCTCCAGAGGTTCTTTCATTTCCCTATAGCTCAATAATTCTGAGAGTTTGCAGGACATCTCAGATACGGAACAAAAGTCAAAGCCACCCTGCTAAATTGCCTTTCACATGTAGCTTAAGAAATTTTACACTGGGAATTTCCACATCACTAATAGTGAGTTTTTCTCTCCTTTGACTCATTCATTGAAGTTTAATTTTGTTTCAGGTGGGGACCTATTTATTTTTTAATAAAAGTACTTTAGTCATAACACTACGTGAAATACTTTGGATATAGACTAAAATCACTCATTTCTCTCTTTCTTTTTAGGTCTACCTAGAGGATCTAATTTTTCTCCTTGCTCATTGTTTTACCAGTTGAATTATTCCTATATATAATCTCTTCTATTCATTACCTTCTGCTTGTCTGTTGGCTGCAAAGATACTTGGCATTGAAAACTGACAGAATATCAGTATATGTGGTGGCCTTATAACATGATTAATTAGTATTTGGAAGGCACTTTGCAATCAGTCAAGGAAAAGCTACAAGGCTGTGAGGGTTAACAGTGAGATCTTACCTCTACTTTTTGCTTGATTGTTTTATAAACAGTGACGCAAGCAAATACATCAGGACCCAAATTGGAAAGCCACTTCTTACTATGCTGGGTTAAAGAAATAGAAGACCAGTGTAATGATTTTCCTCACTTTTTGCAAGATATGACAGCTCTGGCTTTTTATATAGATTTGCAGTCAGCTTAGTTCTCATCAGTCTGTATTTTGTCAGTTGAGTACTTATCTGAAACCCTTGCCCAGCAATCTTACCTAATGATGCCTTTCTCACTACTGTTGCTTTCAAAGCAAAAACTCACACAATCTTGTTTGGCATGTTATCTCCTATCAGCTCTTATTCAATTGAGAAAAATGTCTTCAAAAACAACAGGAAACCTAAGAAAATGTGGTAACAAACAGCAGTGTATTAGGGTTTAGAAAAGTGTGATTACAAGCACCATGGAGACCATTGTCAGGTCAGATCTGTCTTCTAAATTAACTGAAATTGAAAATATAATGTTAATGAGATTAACAAATGAAATTACCCAACTGTAGGTGTTGATATTGCTAAGTATAATTTTGCTAGGTACTATTTCAGAAAATGTCAACCTAGAAAATAATTTTCTTTCCATTTTTTTAGTATTTGTTTCTCCCTTCTTTTTTTTTCTTTCTCTCCATCTCACAGAGATTGCAAAATGTTCTGTGAGAGCCTCCTGAGGACTGGATTGGAATTGGCCTTCTTGTACTTTAGCTTAGAGATCAAACTCTTTTATAGAGAAGAAAAAGAGTGCTTTTGGTTTTCTCTTTTTCCTAATATACCAGCTTAAAGGTGTCATCCCTTGGGAAACGTTCTAGGCTGCAGCATGAAGCTTTCTTGTTTCCTTTTGTTATTTTAGGAATCATCTCCTGGAAAAATTAATTTAGGGGCAGGATTATTCAGATGTTTTTTCCCATTTTAAATCTTCTTAGGGTCTTCCTTTGGAAAGATGGAAAATAAATATCTTGGAGAGAGAGGACGGAGACACTTTTCTGTGCAAAGTTGTGGCAGTTGTATTGCAGAATCTGTATGGGTGATTTGGAGATATCTAAACCCACTGCTGGCAAACATCATTGTTTGCCATAAGCCAATCACAGACTAACAGGTAAGTAATGGGGAGGACAAAGCTTGCCACAGTGACCAGTCTGGACTGATCAGCACCCCTGCACCTTAAAAATATAGTTTGTAGAACAACATAGTCAAATTTAAGGATGAGTGTATGTCATGCAGGAAGGAGACAGATATACCTTTCTTCATATCAAGAAGTTCTCCCGTCACTATACATTTACTAGTAATATTTACACTTGTAAGGAAAAAATAAAATATGTCACTGGTACCACTGTCAAAAACTGCAGTCCTGCCAACATTTATTATGAGGCAGCATGTAAACATTGAAAACTGTAGAGAAGGAAAGGATTCCTGCCCCTTTGATGTCTGTGCAGCCTTGGCAGTGTTCTGGTGGAACTTTGTAGTCAAGAGTAACAATCCTATTTCAGTCTCATCCACCCTTCCTACTTTTTTATCCTAGATGAAAATGACTGGAAATTTATAATGTCATAGAAAATTTTGGCAATGACCACGTAGATGCTAGTAACTGTTCCTTCCTTACACACAGTCCTGTTCCAAACACTCTCCAGCAAAAAGTGACTGTCCCTGTGCATGTCACAAGAGCTTACACAAAGAAAAAGTAAACAGCTGCAACTCTAAGTCATACAATTCCCCTAAACCAGAGGTCTTTCCTACTAGCTGGTTTTATAGATCAAAGTTATGAAGCAGGTTATTCTCAATATTAGAGAGCTAAATACCTCCCTCCATCATGCCATGCTCGTGGTTCTCAGTACAAGAGGACACATGACAAATACAAATATGGTGTGGAGAACCTTACTGAAGTCACTAAGGCTGTAAGGGGCACATGAGTCCTCAGTGTTTCAATATA
This sequence comes from Cisticola juncidis, assembly GCA_013400215.1. NCBI lineage: Eukaryota > Metazoa > Chordata > Aves > Passeriformes > Cisticolidae > Cisticola > Cisticola juncidis. Next base: position 2,487,232 of record VXBR01000897.1, read on the forward strand.
ATCCAGAGTGCTTGCAAACACTACAGCAACAGCAATGCCAACCAAATGCCAAAAGATTACAGAAGGGTTCTCATAGTTCAAGGTTAATAAAGTCTGCCTCCTTCAAACAGGTTCTGTGTTTGGCAAAGGTGATACCAAGCTTTTTCCAAGTCTAAACAATGCAAAACACATTTTCGCACCATCTTTTGCTATACATATGGGTTTGAAGTAGACATGCCATCCCAGGAAAAAGACCTGGTACATTCACTTGCTGCCTTCCTGGGGCCTAGGTTAAGAATGTCACTAGAAAATTCCCAGACAGGCACAGCCTCAGACTATCAGCTGTTACTGTTCTAGGTGGCAAAGAAAAGACTCCCCAGGGTGTTGTGACAGTTGGCAAGAAAATCAGGAGCACAGGTTATTTTTTCCTCTCTCCTTCCAGTTGTGGGCACCAACATTGAAAGGAACAGACAGGCCCAGTCTACGAATACATGGCTCTGTGGCTGGTGTCCCCAACACAGTTTTGGGCTGACCTACACAGCACCAGGCCTGCAGGTGTCAGATGGGATCCACCTATGTGACAGGGGAAGAACTCACAAGCCTGAGGTACTCCTTGGCAGAGCTTTAAACTAGACTTGAAGGGGGAGGGGGGTAATATCAGGCTTCTTTGAAAAGCTGTGGGAATATCCACAGCAAGTTTATAGGGACAGGGTGCTAATAAGGGCCCTGGGCCTGTTCCTAGACTGGAGCACACTTGAAATCTTATGGAGATGATCCAGGGCCTCCTTTGGTGATTGGAGCCAGCAGGGAAACACCAGTGAAATACCTCAAAAGAATTAAGAGTAATTCCTCTAAGAAGGTTTAACAGCCCAGCTGAAGTGCCTCTTCACCAATGCACACTGCACAAACAAGAAACAGGAGGACTGAAAGCCACTATGCTGCTAGAAAGTTAGCTCATAGTTGCCTTTACTGAGACTTGGTGTGACAAATTCGGTGACTGGAGTGTGGCTGCAGTCATCACACAGTGGTGGACTTGGCAGTCCTGGGGAATATGGGTCAGGCAAAGAATAAAGTCAGGCCCCTCCTGAACTTCAGAAAAATCTTCCAGTTGTTCAAGGAGTAGGTCAATAGGGCTGCCACCTGGGAAAGTGCCCTCAGGAACAAGAGAGTAGAACAGAGATGATGCTCTTCAAGAACTCCATGGAGCACAAGAATCATTTATCCTCAGGTGCAAGACATCAGGAAAGGAAGGCAAGAGATTGGCTGTGCCGAGATCCTGGTAAAACTTAAGGACAAGAAGGAAATACATATCCAGTGGAAGCAGGGCAGGTATCCTGGGAAGGGTATAATAACACTGCCCAGTTATGTAGGGATCAGGAGCATAACACATTAGATATGAGAGCAGAACACTGAGTGTATGGGGACCTCAGGAGAAGTGCACACAAATTATGCCAATTATTGTGACTGTAGTGACCATCACAGCAGTGACCCCGCATACCCCCTCCCAGGGTCAAGGAGGAGGCACAACACACAAGGTCACCAGGAGACACAGGACCCTCATCCCACGAGAGAAGATGTTTGAAATGATCTCTAGTCCAGGCCTTTATGATCTTCCTCTTCTGTGGCTGCAGGAGGCTTAGCTGGGACTCATGGTGAAGTCAGAAGTACAATGTGCCCATCTCCCCTCCTCAAGCCATTGGGCTGGTACACAGGGACTTGCTCTTGGGCATTTGGATGAACCATATAGACACTCCCAGTAAATCTCACAAGCTCAAGCTGACAGCATCCCAGGAAATGACAGAGGAGGAGGACATGTCCCAGAGCTCTAGCTACCCAAACAGCAAGTAGCTTTTGATGAGCAAATGACTTTACGACAACAAATGAAATTTACCACTCCTGGTATTTAATTCTTAAATTTTAATATTTAATCTGTCTTCTCACAGATTCACACAGCCTTTCTTCTTTAACTAGATTCATTATGAGTTTGTCAGCAGTATATTTTGTCTTGATTTGAATCCTTTGTCCTCATCTTCTCAGTTACTGTTGCCCTGGAACTCTGACACTGGTATAGCTCTCCTATAGGGATACAAAGGCACCAACTCTAGTCATGGCTCTAAGGAAAATGAAAATGACTGTCAGCTGCTTTCTTGGAGGCATTTTTGTTTAAGGCAGGGTGGGAAAATTTTCTGAGAGAAGCATTCATTTCTTTGGTAATGAAGTCAGCCATCAAGTTAAGTGCTTCTGCCAGTAACTGTCTCCTTATTTCAGAAAAGATTTTTAACTTTGAGAAAGAAATTCTGTGAACAAAGAGCTTTTTTGGAAGCCTTGTCTAGGCACAGTCTTCTCAAAGTACAGGGTTTTTTGGTAGTGCTTTTTTTGCAAATACATTCTACCAAATTTTTCTCAGTTCCCTAATTGCCATATGCCATTAAAATCAACAGGAATTATACTTGTATACCTGAGGAAACATATGTCTGGTAGTTCTTAGAAATGGGAGATGAATTAATTAAAAATGGATTTCCCATTAAAAACAGAAGAATCAGCTGACTGTGCTGTAGAAAGGAAAAGAGCTGACTTAGAAAGCCTTAGGAATCTGGGTTATCACAGGAATTCTGCCAAGGCATTTATCTGTAGTGGTAGATACTTCTATTTTGAGTTGCACACTTCTAAAGAAATATAGACTGCTTTATTCCCTTGTCCCAGATAGATTAGTCAAGTACTTAAGCACTTTATCTTTTAATTAATTGTATCAGCTAAGTGTGTATTTAAAAACTGAATTTCTGTGCAGAAATCCTCAAAATATTAATCACTTCTTGTACACCCCTCTTCTCCACAGCCTGCCAAGCACTGAGTCATAATTCCATTTTATTCTAGTCTTTCCATTGCTGCACAACAATTACACAGTCTATGTGAAAATTATATTTATTGTTTAATCATGAGGGAGACCAGCCTTTCACAAAAGAAGGAGAGAGCATCCTGTACAGATAGAGGATGACTTCAGGGAAGGTTGCAGAAGATGATCTGGTTAAAAGTCATCTAAACTCAGTAAATGGAAGATTTGGAATCTGTGGTGGGAGGTCACTCTTCTGGCAGACTTTTAAAAGAAAAATTGTAAAGGAAGAATACAACTGCTGTTCTCACATTCATTGTGCCAATGTGCGAATTTTGTCAAAACTTTACTAACCTAGAAGAAACAGAAGCTGCATGTGACTTTTTGTGGGTTTAGACTGTAAAACAAAATCCAAAATAAATCTTTCCTAACCACATATTGTTGTATTTGCCCATTGCAAATGGAGCAACACCAGTGGCTAAACATGGGGATAAGTCCAGTCAAATGACTTCTCAACTTCGTCCATGTCAGCGTGGGTTTTTAGAAGTCGTGCTCCTTTAGAAGCCTAATCCTGAACCTATCCTGCTAGTACTGCAGTGCAATCCCTCCCTCCTGACCACTCAGACAGAAAGAGGAGAAAGGACATAGGAAAACTTTGTCACATGGTGCTCATTTAAAAAAATGTTAAATATATAAAATCTGTTTTCAAAAGTTCCAAGGCTGGATAAATATAAAAAAATCTGTTTTCAAAAATTACAAGGTTGGACACAGTGATCTACTTCACAAGAAGTCAGACTGCCTTGACAAAATCAGTGTTTCAGGATGTGTTTGGCAGATATAAACATTAATTCATCATGAAACTGTTCCTGAGTAGACAAATCAAATGCCCTTGGATAACAGCCCAAATCAGCATGCCCAGGTCAGGGCTATACAGGCAAGTAGCACGACTTGAAGGATTGTGCTTGGGCTGTAATTGCTCCATTAGAAACCACAGTGGAAGGACTGTACACAGCAAACAAATAAATCCTATCTGTAAATGTCAGAGGGGTCTTATCCCAGATGTGAGTGCTCTCTTCAAGGCAGACCCTGTGGTTGGGACTGAGCTCTCCAGGCCTGCCTGGACCTGCAGCCAGTGAGGGCACGGGCTCACCTTTACTCCCTGCAAGCTAGCCTGGTGCTCACGGTCTGATGGAGCATTGATGGGCTGTCAGAGCATGCTGGACAGGGGCAAGTGTGCTGCAGATCAGCAGCTTCTTCAGCCACTGGGAAAGTGCAGATTTACGGTGTGAGAGGTCACACTGCTACCGCTGGTTTCTGACAGCCTTGAGCCAGGACCAGGATCAAGTCAAACCAAAAATGACACCTTGGGTGACAGACTAAAGCTCTGGCAGCCAGGGGCTTGCAGTTATAACTCTAAGCCAAACTTCTGACTCATGCTGGATGTGTGAACATGAGCAATGCAGTTGGCTCCTTGCTGCCTAAATCAGCTAGGCTGGATGACTGAGTCGTGGCTGGACCTCCCAGAATCCAGATGCGAGGTCTGAAGTGACCTTTCTAGAATAAATATGAACAAGTTCTCCCTTTGCCTTCAAACTCGGCATATAAATGTTAGTCTGTGTTAGAGAGCTACAATGAAGAGATGAGGGAGAGAATGACATAAGTTCCCCCTTCCTTTGCACAGTGGGGAGCTTCTTGTAGAAATGAATGGGGCCTTTTCTCCCTTACACTGTGAGAATGCTACTTTCCAAGGAGTTTGCACTCAGCTTGCCTAAATATACACTGCTCCATAACACAGCACACGAGTGTGTCCAGGACATTAAAAGGAGAAAAAACTCATGGAATCATGCAAGGATGGAGGCTGGAGTGGCCTCTGGAAGTCACCCAGGGTGACCTCTACTCTCTTTACACTCCAAGGACTGTGTACAAAGTTAAATCAACTGGCTTATAGCCTCTTTGAGTGAAGTTTTTAATGCCTCTAAAGACAAAGAATTTGTGGGTTTTTTTGAGAAACCTGTTTTAGTGTTTGACCATCCTCACTGAAGAATTTTTCCTTATGTCTAGTCAGAATTTCCTTTGCTACAGCATGGTTTTCAACTTTCTCTGTGTACCCAGAGAGCTGTCTGCCCACATCTTCCATGTAGTTTCCTTTCAGGTTAAAAAAACTGTCTGTAGATTTTGTCTTCTCCAGCCTAATCTCAGCCCTCTGGATATTTTAATGGTCCTCAGCTGGACTTGCTCCACCTTTTCAGCATCTTTCTTGCATTGGTGTCCCGAAGCTGGACACTGTAATCAAGATGCAATCTCACTGGTGACAAATAGAGGGAACTAGTCTATTCCCTTTGTCTGCTGGCTATGCTCTTCTCTTTCTGTGTATTCCAGCATGCATCAGTCTCTGCAAGGGCACACAGGTGACACACTCACTTGAGGTCCACTTCCGGTGAGATGCTGTCTGTCCTGTCAGCCCTCATCTTGAGCAGTCACACAGGGTTTTCTGCCCCAGGTGCAAAACACCAGGAGTGAATTAACACACCCATTGCTTTGGCTCGAGCAGTTCATAGTCAGAGCGAGCTGCACATGGAGGGTATGGGGGCTCAAAGATGCTCCTCTGCCATTACTGGACAGGCTACTGGGCAACTGGAATGCAGGGTTCTGTCTGGCAAACAAGCAGAGACATATCTGAACCATGATCACAAGAGAGAGAAAAAGAGGTCAGCTGGATCAAAGATTTCTACTGGTCTGGCAGGCTCCTCACTCTAGATGGGTTCCTGAGATTGGCCCTTACTGAATGGACCTGTGGCTAAAGCTGCTCCTCAAAAATGGGAGGAAACGTCCAAGTATATGCTCCCCTGGAAGCTGAAATCCCTGTTTTACCCATCCTCAAATGAAGCAGCAAGTGTGTTAGAAGCAGAAGAAATCTCCATTGTAACCTGATACAAACTTCTGTCTATGAGTCCTGTTGTGTTACGGCGGTAGAGCTGGGGCACAGGAAAGCAGGGTTTTGACACCTTGTCTGTGGCCATCCAAGGTGGATACAGATCTCAGGATAAAGTCTCTGCCAAGGGCTATGCAGGGAACAAGGGGGCATTCAAAGTCAAGAGGCTGCAACTCGCTTCTCAGCTTTCAGCATCCTGGTGACCTTTAAGACAGAAAAGGGGACTTGAATTGGCTCTTTGGAACCAACATGGGAATTTCTTCTGAAAAATCCAGTGAGCACATCCTGCCAGCACCTGTCAGAGATGACTTGAGGAGAGGACTCAGAGCTGCCCATGGAGCACGAGACAACGTGAAGACTCTGCCTTTCCCAGCTGGGCATTGTAAAAGTGTCTCCCTTCACCTCCCCCATGCCTTTTCCCTGGAGTGTCTCATATAAATCAGTGTTATGCTCCTGCCACATCTGGAAGTGCCACAGCTGTTACCCCCAGGTTAGATTACAAGTGCCTGGGGCAAACTCTCATATGAGTCCTGTTCCTAATGTGGAGTCAATTAAAATCAAGTAAAGAAAGAAACACATCTGCTCCTAGACATTCATGATAATAAAGAAACCCCATTATGCTACTCACACAATGTAATTACTAAACTGCAGTTTTTGAGATCACGTCAGGAAGTAGCTGGAGCCACAAAACTGAGATACTTGTTTTAAGGTGAATTTCAAGACTTTACAGTCTGTAGATAAATAGACTCCATTTTCTCTTCGGATTATTAAAAAGCTTGATCTTAAACACAGCATTGGGCCATACAGTTAGTTCTGCACTTTGAACACTTACTCTGCAGCAACTCTACCAGAAACCCTTACAAAGAAGTCACCTGTACTTCCGATTTGGGAGAATGACAAAATTAGGAGAGTGTGGAAGCTTTAAAGCTGATATCCATCATTTCAGTAACACAGAGCAACACACCAACATCTTGATGACCTGAAGCAGCTAGCTCAGCCTGATTCCTGTGAATTTAACTTAATTTGCTCACTTTGAACTTTTTTCTCTTTTATAATGTCTATGAATCATTGCACCATCCAGAATAGATACAGACAGAATGCTTCCCTGGCTCAGAGATAACAGCCCCTTGCTTAGTCAGGAGAATGATTTAAGAAAATCAATGGCTTTGCTTTGGTTACAAAATAAATTTAGAAAATAACAAAGCAAGAGATAAACAGTTGGAATGCCAGCAGGGGGATGTTTCATTTGACTTTCCTTATATACCAAAAGTTTGCCTGACAACAATTAGATAAACATGTTTCTCAGCAACATCAATCTTAGGCAAAGTCCTATAGCTGTTATTCCATCAGTAAAATATCATGAACAATCATAATAGGGACTTGCCTTGTCCAATAAGGGAGCCTCATGCACCGTTGCATTGTTCACCCTAATACAGGGCTGAAGCCAGGACTAGCCTAGATCCTCAGGCCACATGATTTTGATAAGATGATAACTTCTAAAATGGTTGCAGACTTGCATATGGGTGTTGATAATTTTTAGGCTGAAGCACAATTCAGTCCTGCTCATGGATGTTGACCTTGACCAGCACATGCAGTAATCCTGCAGTTCCCAGCTCATGGACTGCCATTCTTTGTTTTCCTGTCCTCCTTCTACTTCTGTCTGTGATTTCCATTGCCAATATACCACAAGAAAGTATCTGCAGCACACCTTTCCTTTCTACCCTCTGTAGTAGGGCCCTGCAAGCCTTTATTTTTGTCTACTCTGCTAGCAGCAGAGAAGCCTGGTGGATTGCCTCTGACTCCTACCCTCTCTTTGGGATTAAAGGGTGCTAAGAGGATGCTCTACCCCCTCAGTGTATATTAATTACATACATTGTTCATGAGAACTTTCCTCCATTCACTATGAGTTTAAACTGTGAAATACCCTGAAGAAGCACCCATGACAAAGTAAAGTAAATCATGGAGCATTCAGTAAATATCTCAGCTGTCCCATAGGTTAAAATCTATTATTTTGAAGTTGATTAATTTCTAAACAAAGACAAACTTCAAACTTACACAGCAAAATAAATCTTCCATATTCCTGTTCTGTCATCCTATCTGGCATGCAGCCAGTACAGAAGCTGAGAGAGGTCTGTGTTTCCCACAGCTCCACATTTCTGATGGAAAAGTGCAAACAGCCTGCACGAGCAGCTTCCTCAGGCTTCAAGAGGGCAGAAGGAGAAAACAGACTCATCCCCATAGAATCCCTGGCCTCGTGCTGCCCAGCAAAAGTCCTTCCAAATTGTCTTTTTTTTCCCTCATCATTTCACCTGGATGCAATGCACACAGCTGGCACTGGATTCCCACCATCTCCTGGACTACCAATGTAATGTGGCATTAATACTGTCAGCACAAGTTCCCTTGGCTTGCCCTGGCTGGCCCCTCCAGCCCATGACTGGAGGTCTTACTCCAGAAGATACACCCACCCCTGCTGTATTTCACTTAACTGAGGCCATGCATGGCATAACCTTTCACCATGAGGTCGCTAGAACTGAGTCACCTACACTCTTTAAAATAAGTCACTGAGCAACCGTGGCTTGGTAAGATGTTCAGTCACAACAGATGTGGGCAGAGCTAGGATTAGTCATGGAGGATGAAAAGGCTTCATCAGCCACTCACCCTTAGAAATGACATTTCCATACAAAATAAATTCAATTTAAAAAGCAACCAATTTCTTCCATATGAAGGAAAGCCTCCTCCAAACTGAACATTTGTTCACTGTGAGCATCAGTGGAGCTGTCAGTGAAAACTAGCCTGCTTCATGCCCAGGGCAGCAAGCACCTGTCTTTGAAAAGCTTTCTTTTAGCCTGTAGTCATCATCTGCTTCCAGTGGGTCTGCAGGGGAGAGATGAAAGGGAAGGAATGCTTGGTTCCCTGACAGCAACCCAGAAAGAGATGCCATCAGAGGAAAGTGACAGATGAATTGGCGGAGGTTGGTCCCAGGGCGCCGTTGTATCTCTATAATTTTACAAGCACATTTCCTCTAGAGAAGGTCCAGGAAAATCCCTGTCTTCCCAAGACAGCAGACTTTTTGGAGGAATGATGGCACTCAAGGGAAACAGAAACAAACAAGCCTGGACACACAAACAACCTTAAAACTTCACGTTCAGGTTAATGTATGGCTGAGAGTGAACATCTGCATTTCTGTGCTGAAAAAAAATGGACAAAGTAAAAACAATCAAGAGGTTTCAACTGAAATCTTGGCCAAAATACTTTTCACTTGCCTACTCAATACTGGAATATTTGCTCCTTGCATGCCTCAGGCACCAATCCCACCCAACAGGGGCTGCAGAGCTGGGGCTCTGCAGTGTGACACGGCTCTAAGCCACCCCAACCATGTGTCCCTGCCATTTCAACACCCCATTGCTCCCTGACAAATGCAGAGGTCATGGCACAGATGCCGCTGTTTTCATCTCCAAGCACTTTTACGTCACAGTGACACCTGCAGCAGTGTGACCCCAGCTCATGCCTTTGGGGAAAGCAGACTGATTGTTTCCACACAGCCCATGTTTGTAACCCACAGCCAGTCATGGTGTGGACCATGGAGGAGCTTCATCTGATAAGCAGTTTTTGCTCCAGAAGTGTCAAAACACCTTTCAATGGGATGCAACCATCTCTCCTGCCATTAAAAAACAAAAGCAAAAAGGCAACATGAACTTTGCAGGTGACCACTGCAAGCTGGATCCTGTGAAGAATTCAGTGAAGGCAGGTGGACATTTATAAAGCAAAATGATGCCTGGGATCTCACTCTTTGTGACCCAAATATTCAGCTACAATACTTCAAATGAAAAAAGTCAGTTGGCTTGCAGTCATCAGTCCACTGTGGATTGAAGAGAATCTCCAGTGGGAGAAAGAAGTTTATTAAACAGATGCTACAGGATAGAGCAATATGGGGCAGAAAGGAAAACAATATGATGAAATTACTTCTGTCTCAGATACTCAGTACAGTTTTTATTAAAGTCAACAGGAACTGTACACATGGTTCCAGAAGCAGGCACGGTCCTTCAAACGAGTGTTAAAGCACAAGCTATGGGAAAAACTGAAAGGTTTGAACTCTGTGATGGCTAAATCATAGCAACCCTTGATGCTTTTTACAAACAGTAAGACTTGCAAATCCTATGTGTGCAAAACCCCAAGTCTGACATCTCAGAAGAACTGAAATTTTGTACCAGTTCCTCCGTGCAGGAGAAAACCCACAGGCACGCCAGGCAGAGGAAGAAATTTGGTACTTCCTCTCCTAACAGAGAAGCAGAAGCATCTGTGTAGATGCAGGCAAGCAATAAATAAAGACTGCTGAGATTTTTTTGTGCATCAGACAGGGAAGATTTATACAACGTGTAGTGATACTAGATTGCTTCATGCACTCTCTTGGCTTTTTCCCCCAGTCAGATCAGGTGAAGTATTTAGGTAACTTTTGAGTTTAATCACCCATGGACTATGCTGAGTAACTGGTCTGTGTAAGGTAGTGATTAAGTGTCATGACAAACTCCACAGCACTTGGCAAGATTTAGCTGCACAAAGAGCTCCTCTCACCACTGACACACAGCCCTCTTGCATTGCAGCTGCTAAAGGGTGCAAGCAGCACTCCTCCAAAACCACAGACAAGAAATGAAACACCCTTCTGTAAAGCCACCAGTAGACCTACCAGCCTCTCCAGTAGAGGCACCAGCACCTCCCCACACCACAGTGCAGCGGGGGAGCTGTGACACCACAGAGTGCTCATAGCCCACCTCTGTGGCAAGTAATACCACCCAGCTACCACCAGATGCCATCACGTGGTGGCTGAAGATGACAACATCATGCATATAGCCAGGTATACAGATGATGGCAGCCCAGCTGGGATGTGGTGACTAATGAAGACATCAAGGGAGCTTAGGTACAGGGTCCTGGTTAGGTACCTGTCTGAAGAACCACCTTTTTGCTCTGTAGGGAAACACTGGCCCAGTGAAAGGCCTGAGAAAGAGATGGAGTCAGGTGCTTTTCTCTCCCTGTGGCAACAGACACAGCAACAGCCTAAGCTTTCCACACTGTACTAAGTTACTTCATTCCATGCTCTCTTCCAAGGATTTCCCCCTATTTATGCAGTAAAAAGCAAACAGAAATTCTCATTGTGGTTTAATAACGTCATTGCACAGCTAACTTGCTAAAAATCATTGCACGCATGAATTTTGCCATCAAAGGTCATAACAGGTTTGTAATTCACATTGTTAAAAGGCAGCATCAATTCGTATCAGTCAGCTGAATGTGTGCCAAATGGTAGACTCTAGCCATGTGACAAATCAAAAACACCATTAACAAGGGAAACTTCTATTGCCGTGGAATTTCTTGCCTCTGGCATTAAAGAACTTCTTCCTTTAGAGGGTAGTGCAGTATGGGAATATGGATCCAGAGACACAGTGGCATCTCCAGCCTGGAAGGTTTTCAACACTTCACTGCAAAAACTGCTTCTCATGTGCCCTAGCTTCAATGATAATCCTGCCTGAAGTGGAAGGTCAGACTAGAGCCCTTTGCAGCCAACATTTCTATGATCCTGCAAGCTCTTCCTGCAATCTCTCAGTAGACTTCCAATGCAAATAATTTCCCATATTAAAAATGAAAGGAAATGAAGATTTGTATGGGACTAAATATACTTGATCTTTAAATGATCTTGAAATTGAAATGACGGGCATTTTAGAGGGATGTGTTAATGGACTCATGCAACTGTGCACAATAGTGCAGGTTACTTAGGGGCAGACCCTGAGATGAACATGACTGTTCCCACAAGTGGTGATGCCAGCTCTCTTACTAAAGAAGGGAATGTCAGAGAGGGACAGTTGACCTTTAAGACGCCGGCACAGTTGTGTTGAATTTCCCTTCACAGTGAGAATACTGTCAAATGTCACCATTCATTGTAGAACTGGTCAAAGCACAGGGCAAAGCTGTTGCTGCATTTTTCACACTAGAGCTTTGAAACAAGTAACTTTTATTTTTTGTTCCTCATTCAGGCCAGCAGCTCTAGCATGAAACCTTCCTCTGCAAAGCAAATTGAGTTGCAGAGACTTTTATTCATCTTCCCCAGCTTCACGTGCTTTAAGATTTCCATACAGCAGAGAACATCTGTGTGAAGATTCTGTCCTTGATGGAGATAACTGTCAACACCAAGGCACATGTTATTTCACATGAGGACAGGCTCTGTCATCTTAATCCAGTTTCGTATACCACAAATTGATTTCTCTGCAGGAGAGGAACAATTGTTAAGTGTTATGTACTCTTTCATGTTAGAGCTGCCCCTTTTACCTTCCTGTTGAAAAGTATCCTCAGTTAATCCAGGTTATGAATCAAGCCTGATATTAGTCTCACCACACTGCTCTGCACCAGTATGAAATGTTACAGTACTCAGTGTGCTGCATGGCTTTCAAGAAATACAACACAACCTCTGTTTCCTGAGGGAGACAGGACCTGGATGCAGATAAATCCTAGAGAGATTCTTCAACCTCGGCCTTTTTATGTCATTAGCAAGTAAACAACATTTTTTCAAAAACCTCTTGCATTATTTTCTTGTCTCAAAAGCAAAGCCTGTCTTTGCAATGCCTTTGGAATGACCTCAAAGTATGACATGTGGATGCTTGATGCCAAAATAGGTGGAGCTTGTAAAGCACCAAACCACAGTTTTTGAGTTTTAGTTTTCACAGTTCCCAGTCAGACGCCTGTGATATTGATTTAATTGTCAACACTGTTAACAATTTCACAGCTTAGAGAGGGGATAAGAAGGGGAACATTGAATTGCTCTGCTAGTCATCAAAATGTGTGGGTGTGCATGTGCATATATACAAATGTGTGAGCAGGGATAGAAAAAAAAAAAGGAAAACTAAATAAACCCTATAGGCCATCACCATACATACAGTGCAGGGAGTGTTTGGTTTCATTTTTTTGCAAGGAATTTTCTACAAAGAGGCTTAACGCTATAAAAGCTTGCTTTTAGGCTTCTTTGCCATTCACAAAATCTGGCATGAAGTAGAGAGTCTCATCAGAGATAATGAACCAACAACTTCAGAGTAGGTGGTAAAATTACACAAAATCAATCTTTCCATCCCTCAGAGCAGACACAGCAGCAGGTGTGGGTGGGGACTAACGGGCACCACAAGACAACACAAACAGCCCCCAAAAAACATCTTACAAGGAACACTGATATCATATGTTGTTGCTAATGCTGACATAATGTTCGTGCCATTTGCAAAATCGTTACATTTCAAGCAAACCCTCTTGAAGTCCAAAAAAGAATAGGTGCTGAGAAAAAAGACAAACATTTATTTAAAATTTTCTTCTGCATGGAACTGGCTCAGTTCTAAAGTAAACATTATGGAAACAGCCAGGGGCCATTGAAAATTTCTAAAAAGGATAAACATCACCTCCAATTATTTTTCCATGCACTGAAAATATCTTCATCATTAAATATCTTGAGAAAGACCCTGAGACTGAAAAAAATAACACATTTTCTCTCTCCATGTGTCAGTGATACTTCCCATCCCTCACTTTATGAAGTTGGTTTTTTTTCCAAAGAAAAATCTGTAAGAAAAGAAGAATGATGACAAGGACCTCAATACCCTGAAAATAATCTCTCTGCTTCTCAAGGAATATCACTGTGAAAATGGCCATATTGGTGTCAGCTCAGGGGAAGGTAACAATTGTATTCTGTGTTTTGGTGCTAGCAGACACCACAGTGAAGAAAGGTAATCTCATTGATTTCTGCTGCACTGATAGTGTGAGATATCATCTTATCTTTCATATGCATTTGTGAAGGTGGTAAAAAACAGTGTATCTTCACAGCATCCTTTTTGTAAGGCAAGTTGTTCAATTCCACAAGGCCAAGAGCAAATTATGCTAACATGAACAGATTACAAAGAGCCTTAAATATTTCCTGTGATGTAGCAGCTTGTCCTTATGTATACATGCCAGCTACACATCTACTGCTCTGCCTGTGGTAAATGTGAACTTTTTCTTTGGTTAAAGATACTCTTTCAGGTACACTGGACCATGCAAAAAATTTGCATGCAACTTCACACCTATCATATCTGGTTTGCAATATCTGGAGCATTTTATACCCGTGAGCATTTTATAGTGTTCAGAACCTTATTACTGGACCACAGGAGCCATAGAAAGTGTCTATTTCTATAACTTTTTAAAAGATGGCTGATAAATCATAGAATCATGGTTTGGGTTGGAAGGGACCTCAAAGATCACCCAGTTCCAAACCCCTGTCATGGGCAGGGGCACCTTCCACTAGATCAGGTAGGTATGTATTAATTGTAGGTATGTGTAGTAATTACTATTAGAAGTATTGAAGGTAAGTATCAGTGCATGTACATATCTTTGTAGGGAGAAACTGAAGTTCCTTTTCCTCATTGCCTGGTGGGTGTGTGTGTGCCTGGTGAAGGGGACACACCCAGTCAGTGAGGGCTGTCTGGCCTTACACAACATTTTCAGACCTTTATTCTAACAAGTCCACTGATCTTCCTAAATCCTCTGTATACAGCCTCTTACCTGGATCTGCAAGATCCTCATAAGGGTTAATGGTTTTTTCTTTGGCCAGGAAGAGCCCTGGATCCTGTTTTATATGTCATGAGCTGAAGTACAGAGAAACTTTGCTGACAGTCAGAAGTCACGGGAGAAATCATAGGGAAGTGGACCCGAACACAGCTAAATGAACCCAGTGTCCAGATCACGAGGCACGGCCCTAAAGAGCTTACCCAGCTCGTAGCAAAACAAGAGAGGATGACAAATATTTATGTAATAGGTATTTGGAATGCAAATGGTATGCATTGGGTAATGCAGAGCAAAAGTTCCTTGTGATAACAGCAGGGTTTGCTTAAGGGTATTGGGATAGTAATTTCATAGTAGTGCCTACAACAATTTTATTTCATGTGTATTCCTTCAACCCCTGAGGTGCCCCCCAGGCACCTCTGACTATCACTGTAGAGCTGGTAGGTAGAATAAAAGTTCAGTCTCTCCCTGACACTCCATTCAAGGAAATTGTTTGGATTTGGTCGTTGGGTTTGCTTGTTTTCAAAGGGATGATGTGACTGTTATTGGAAAGATGAGTCAGTGAAATGAGTTTTGCCATTCTGGAGGCGAGAGTTATTGGCTGCTTTTTAAAAAAATGTAACCCCAAACAGCCTCAGGGCAGCCTCTGAATGAAGTTTTGGCTCCGCACTCTCAACATTATCCCTGAAAAAGACAAATATCCCAAGTCATTTTTCGTCTATATCTGTGTTTAACAGTTTTCTCTTGCCTCAAGTAAGAGGAGTTTGATCAAAAGTGGGTGAACCATAAATGTATGACATTAAGCTGTTTTATTTCATAGTAAAAGAGCAGATAAGGAGTAACATGGTTGAGCACAAGGTAATGCTAAATTTGGCAAGTGCCTTTTGCTATTTTCAATCTCTGTAATATCAGACATGTGAGATGGCAAAACTTCCTTTCCCTACAAAAAGCCCTCTGGAATCTGAGAGAAAGAAGGCGTTAAATATCAAGTTAAAGAAATTACTTCTTAAGTGGGTATCATTTTTAAACTACATGCTTTTAGACTGTTAGAAGATTATTTTGCTCGAATCAGAGTTACAGCACTGAATGCAGTTATGCTAAAATGGAAATGCCTATATTTTGAAAATTTAGTAACACTCTCTCTCTTTATAACCATCAGGGTTTTTGCATATAAGCCCCAAAGCCTCTGCCTCTGATGCAAAACCTCAGGTGGAATACCCTGTGTGATTTCAGGCTCCTCAGTCCAAGACAGACTCTGAAATACCAGAATGAGTCCTGCAGGGCACACCAAAGTTCCTGGGGTTGCAGTACTTGTTGTATTTTGGAGGTGCACAGAGGCTCCTTTCCATTTAAATTACTTTATTATTCTATTCTTTTCCCCTTTTTCCTTCTCTGTGCTCAGTACCATTCTGGTAAGCTTAATTCACTTCATCCCATTTTGGCAAATAAAGATGTATAGCCCAAGAAGTGATTTGAAACCTGATTTTGCTAGATTTCTAGGTGTGGTTTGAGACAGTGTTTTTGTACCTTAAAAACTGAAACCTGACCCTCTGCCTCCCTGTTACCACGCAGAGTAAAAGCTCCTATAGAAGTTTGCAAAGGTCAAAAGAGGCTTACTTGCTGAGGTGACAATTCAGAGCTACCCTTTGCCCCGCCATAGCAGAGCTTCAGGGAGCACACTGTCTTTTAGAGTCAGCCAGACTGGCTCCCTCAAACCCCCTTGGTGTCTTCTGCTTAGGATATTAAAGACACTTTATATCAAAATAGGTCAGAATCAAGCTTCCTAGAGCACAGAAATTCTCTCCCTTGACTTTGTTCCCCTTTACTTTTTCACTCTACTTATTAATTCTGCCTTATGCAACTTTCTTTTTTACTCTTCCGTTTTTCTTTCTAACATTTTACCAAATTTACTTACTGTTTGATCTCTGAGAACATTTCTTCAACCCTACCTTTTTTTCTATTTATGGCTTAACCTCTTTCTTCACTGCTACAATTACCTCTCTTATTCTTTCTTCTCTTCTTCCTTTCTGAAAATAAAAACCCAGCTCTTAAATCCTTTTTCCTGGCTTCTCCATCCTCTCATATTTTCTCACCTGTTTCTTCTGTCTTGTTTCATGCTGTAAACCTTTTTTTTATTTCACCTGGCTTCTCATCACTCCAGGTTGTTTCTCTGCTATTGTTTCCCAGTTCCATGCCCCTTTCCATGGCACTCACTCTGTTATAAATAAATCCCTTTTCTCCTGTTGTTGGTCTTGGCCATATGACATTATTCTTTTGCCACCAAAATACTCCCAGATTATGAGTGAAGTTGCTAAAACACTCCAGAAGTTTTTCCCCTTCAGGGAAATCCACTGTGTCTCCACACCAACTTTATTTCTCCTCTTCTACCTACGCTGGTCTTGTCAGATAACCAAATGGTATCTGCCTCTATCTCCTTCATCTAGAAGCTGCTCTCATGTGTTCTGAGGGACTATCTATGAAAAATAATTAATATTAAATAAAGCCTTCCCAAAGGCTCTTGGGAAGCAAACCACACAGTAAACCCATCCCAAAAATACAGTAACAGTATCTTCAGGAGCATTCTGCCCAGACAGAAGAAACAAACATCCATCTCTCTGTTTTCCTGCTAGAAAAGCCAAACATGGCACTTCTGCACACATTGCTTTGAGGGAAGGACTCACATCATCTTCTCTGTAAATCACATCTCAAAAGCTTTTTGAAGTCAGTTAAGGGTACCTAAAAGCATCTCAGAAAATTAAAGTAAAAAAATAATTATTTTAAAACTATGTTTTGCTTCCCATCCAAGGTTAATTTTTGGGTTCTCTGAAACTACAGACAGATGACAAGAAACCCAGAATATCGAAAGACTGCAATAATTTTGTGCAGACCTCTCACACCCACATACTCTCCCTTTTCTGTGTCTGGCTGAGTCACACAAGTTAACTTCAGGGAAAAGAAGCACTTTAAGAAAGCACACCCCATCAGCAACTAATCTCCCAGTGGGGAGGTATGGGGAAGGTGCTTCTTTGATCTCACCTTGCTAGGACAGCCAGAACAGCACTTACAAATACAAATGCAAAATTAGGGAAAGAAAGCCTTGGTCAGATCCCTTTTCCTCAGTGATTTTTAAGATGGCAGTCAGGGTTCAGTGGTGGCAGTAGGATTAGAAGGTGAGTTGAGTGAAAGTTCAGGGGAGTTTGTAGACCATCTGCTGTGTAATGTTTCATGACAGCTGTCTTATTCTTTCTGGGAAGCTCTGTGAAAAGTGTGAATATTTAAGTTTCTGGATAACTCCATTAAAATTTCTTTTTCTCTCTTCAGGAATAAGACATCATTTTGAACCTGATGAGCCACCTTCTATTAGCTCCTACCCAACAGTTTTCCATAAATATCTGGGAGTAATATATCTGTATAATGGGGGCACAGGCACAAAGGATTCTGGAGGATCACCAAACCAACCCTGAAAACACCAGATCTGGAGCCAGAAACAGGCACATATCCGGACCTAAGGCAAGGATTCTTAAGACCATGCACAGCCCAGACATGCCCTCAGATGTACTCCTTGGTAATCTCTCTTCCTCTGAGTAGAGAAGTCTGGTAAATCCATTTGTGTGATCTCTGATCTCAAGGAAAATATAAGGATATGTCTTGTAATAGCTAATAATCAGTGACTTGGACCACCATTTAATTATGTTGTAAGAGATTTAGGGCAAACTCTCAGTAAAAGCAGGCTTAAATAATCATTAAATTCTCTCCAAAAACTATTTTCTTTAACAACCAAAATTAACTTTGTGAGGTAGAAAAGACAGGTTTTCTTTTTCTTTTGCAGAAAAACAGTTTTCAATTAAGAGAGTATCACTGTCATACAGATTTGGACATGAAAACGACAAATTGCTTTCCACATTAATTACTTAGTAACATTGTCTGTTCACCTCTGTTTTCCCTGCAATAATGGAGAGAATTGAATTCCTTCTGTGCAAGTGGGGTAAACTGAAATTGTGGATCTGAGCATCTTTTCTCTACACATCCCAAAGTCCTCACAGAGAACACCAATCAGGAAGGCTAGGACAGGATAAATGTGTATCTTGCTGCATTGCATAGCAATGAGTGAAACACCAAATCCAGTGGATTCAGTATTGCACAGTTCGGTGGCACCAAGATATCCTCTCCAATATCCTGCTCTGAACTTGATGAGTTGTCGTCAACACCACCATCAGCAAGTATTAACTGGCCAGCACATCTCATAGGAAAATTTGTAAAGACAAACCCATTACTATGCCACCATTCATGTCATACTGATTGTCAGTAGCAGACTTAGATGCCTCTATTAGAAAATTACCCTTCCTGCCTCCCTTGGCAATCAGTGCAAAGGAGAAGGTCACTGCCAAGGACAACTCAGAGTGGACACTAATCCTCGGGTGTATTCTCATCCAGTACTTGTGTAGGAAGATGAAGCTGTTGTCCAGATATATCAGGTTTTGTACCTTGCTTGCCCTTGCTCCCAGTCTATTTTCTGAAGTCCCTGCAACACCAGTAACCTGACAACCTGTTGCTCTAAGCCACTAGCACTGAAAAAATATTTTTAAAGAGGAAATACTCTTTTATGGTGAGATCCAAACTGTTGTCAGTACTGATGCTTCCATTCACATCTTTAGCAGCTCTCTTGCAGACCAGCAAAAGAAAAATTCTGAAAAATGCCCAAACCTTTCTCTGTGCAGTAAGAATCACTGGAGAGCCTTGACCATGTTCTATGCTCTCAGTATGGTGCAGCAGAGCTTAGCTTGGACTCATGCATTCCTCATAACTTATGTCCCATTTATACCCAGAACTGATTGCTCTAATTAAGTATTCAAATAGAAAAAGGAAAAGACTAATTAGAAAAAACAGAGGTTATATTAAAATCATGTATGACTTAGCTACTGGGCAACTGTATTTGATCAACAAATTGCTAAATCTTAAGAACACCATTTGCCTGTTAATTGCTATATTTTAGCCAAATAACTCTATCAAGTAGATTTATCACAGACAGAGTCTGGAATATAAAGTCAGTATGGGAGACTATGAGCAGAATCATTGCTTGAAAAAGCACAGAAGAAGCACCAATATTTTGCCTTTTTTTTTTCCTTGCTAGGAGAAATTTTTCTTCATAAAAGCTATGAAGAAGGAATAAAAAAATCACTTACACTTTTGAAAATTCTTAGGCACCAAATCCACTATTTCACCTATGATTCTATCAGACAGAAAAACAAAACCAAAAACCCCTTCAAACCAAAACAACAAGAAACCACAAGCAAACTAGAAAAAGATGTACAACTACATTTCTCTAAAGCTTGAGCATTATTTTCCTGATTCTTAAAAGACAATTGAAGAAAACAATGATTTACATACGAAGTAAGAATAATAAAATGTTGTGGAATTCAGGTTGGAATTCAAAGCAAAACAAGCAAAAAAATCAGAATGATTTTACAAACCTCAGGTAATAGAAATCAAAGGAACTCAATGAAAGGTAAGATGAGGAAACACATTAAAACATTTTGTGTGGCTCTTCCAGCAAACATCATGAAGGAAACAAAATTTCAGATACAACTTAATTTGCAGTAACTGAATATATCAATACATGAGTGACCACAAGAGAAGAGAACATTTTCCATTTATTTATAGGGTCATTACAAAAAACTTCGGATTTCATTAAATCTCTAGAAGAAGATACCCTTGGCAAATTTTCATTAAATAGCACTCTGCAAATCAGTATTCCTGTTCTTCATACAATGTCTGCTTGCAGTTTTGTAAGAATGACTAAACCCAGGGTAAGAGTTTTTACATATGCAAATCTCAGAAGTCCAGGAGATCACACAATAGCACTGATATAAGAAAAGAAGAGGCAGCTGGGATGAAAAACATTATCATTCCAACCAGTGTAATGCAGCATAGATTACAAATATTCTGAGTGCAGAATGAGCTCTACAATTGAGAACACCCATGGTTCAAATCTTGGGGTGAAGGAGAAATCCATGAACCCAGGAAATGCAGTTCCATAAAGTGAATAATACCTATTCCCACTAAGTAGGATGTCTGGGAATTGTACCCCAGTTATTTCTGCAAATGGTACCAAAGTTGTAGCTAGGCACTGAAGCTCTGAGAAGCTTTGAGCTGTGCCTGGAACCAGGCAGGGATTGACTTCAGGACCAGGGAACATGAGAAACTCACAGGCAGAGAGAGCAGCCCATCCACACCTTTAACATGTCAGCTTCCAGTGCAGATGAAATGCACCCAAGAAATGCCCATTCCTCTCCATGACTATAAGGAAACTTGGATAGCCTGGCTGGTGCACAGAACATTCACAGCATTGCCACAGAAACCCCTACTGAGTGCCCATGGAGACATGACCTTCACAGGCATCAATAGTTCCTCTTCATGGTTCAAAGGGACTGCACACTGTCTGCCAGATGAAGGAGCTAAGTAAGCTTTTATAGAGGCTTTTGGGCAGAGAAATCTACAAGAAACAGAACTTTTTCAGGAAGAGTGGGAAGATAAGTATACATTTTAAATAGTAACAAATGAGGGAATGTGTCTCATATGTCATGCTAACTGTGAACTCAGCCATTGAAGAATTCTAAAAAAGTCACTTTTCTTCCTAAGAATGAAAACAGTCTCAAAAACACTTTGAAATGACAAATCCAGATATAACAAACATTAAGAAGTATGGAGTTGGCTTATACACTCAATTCAATTGATCAGAACTTATCCAGACCTTTTGCAATATAGGAATTAATCCAAGAACTTCAAAAATGGAGCAGAGCTTTTATGCGTCTTCTTACAGAATTCTAGCACAAAATAAAATAATTATTATACTTCATTTTTCAAGAAAGGGAAATGTTTAGAAAAAAACCAAAGCATAGGAAAATATAGAAATGTTATGTACAGATGTATTACATCACCTCAGAATATTGTCTGAGGGTGACAGAATGCACTCATAAATAATGTTTCAGAACCGTCCATGGCAAATTACTTTTATAAATTTGCTTTAAAGTGAAGGAAATATTACAGCTGAACAATGATAGAGTGGAAATGGAAATCGTCACCATATAAACAGAAATTAAGCTAAAAGCCAGATTAAATAGCTTAGCCCATTAATTCTTTTTTATATATAAGGAATACCTAATAAAGGACATTTACTAATCTGAAGTAGTCCTAAGTAGATATCAGAGGTAAAGGATGAAAACTCCTGCTCCAGGGAGCTGCAAATCAGAAGCATCTCTGGATGCAGCATTGGTGGAGCATTGAATGCTCCCAACAGAGAATGAAAATTGCTGTTACAGTAATGACCTTGCTCAACACATTTTGGAAAAGTTCTAGTTCCCTCTGCAAAAGCATTGCTTCAAAATATGTAGAACCCCAGTACATACAAACCAGGTAAACACACTTCTCTGACTATAGTAAGAGGTAACTTTATTCAGCAAATTGAGTGATGAAGTAGTAAAAATTTACCTACACATATGGAATCATGAGATAGCCAGATCCTGAAAAAAAAATTCAGTGAGATAGTTCCATGGAGGTGAGGCGATATTAAGAATATAAAAAAATCCACTTGGTACTGCCAGGAGAAACTAGCTGAAATGTTCTGTCAAAGGGTCCAATGACCAGAGGTGGGCTCCACTGTGGGAAGGACTATGTCTGAGGTTGCTGTGCTGTAGTAAACACGAGCTATTTTGAGCTATTGACTACATAAACCCATAGGAATATATTGGTGTTTTTGAAGAAATTTTAACTTCTTTGAGTAACATAATAATTTGGCAAAGTTCATTTTAGTTTTCCAAGTGCAAAATAAGTTCTCCTTTGAGAGATCAATTTAAGTAAAAGAGTAAAAAATAACAAATACTCCTGTGATTAAACTGCAGGGTGATAGCTACAACCCTGTAATTAATCTGCCTAATAAAATAAGAGATGTACAGTTTTACCACTCAGAGCTTTTTTGGTGTACCAAAGCTTTTTTCGACACACCTCAACTTTCATGGCTAAGCTTTGGCATACAGCCCAAAATATGTGTGGCATTGCCAATAAAGTAATGGAGAGATCACAGAGGGATCAAAGGAATCATCTTGTGTAGAAGATCAAGAAAAAGAGGGTGCTTACCTTGTGAACAAGATCCTTCTTTACAGGTATTTCAAGGAAGGTGCTAAACATAGCTTTCATATTTACCACTTAAAGCAGATCAGAAATCAGTGTCTCTCATATCTCAGCACTTAAAAAATGGCTGAAACAATTTTCAGTTGGTTGAGGTTATTTTGTGAAAAATGACAGATTTTCTCATACTCCAAGGATTAACTGCATTTTTCTTCTTTCTGCACTGATAATGCTCCATGACCCATTACCTTGCTGTTGTCCATTCTGACAATGCCCTGTCCACTTTCCATTTCCTAAAGCCAATAGACAGACAATAAGGCCAGTCAGTAATGCCTTTAACAGTTAGTTTGCTCCCTTGTGGTAAGTACCAGAGAAAAAAATGTAGGAGTATTTAATTGTTCTCACATGTACAAATACACTGGTACTAAACTAGGGATCACTTCTTCAATCTAACTTTTGTTACCCAGGGTGAATGGAATTTAGCCTTTGGTATTTTAGAGAAAAAAAATATCAGAAAACTGCCTCTACACATATAATCTTAATTAAACAAGTTGGTAGGTGTGTATTCAGATTAGCAGGGAAACTATTTCCTGTTATTTCTTATGCTTGTGTATGACAAAAAAAAAATATGAGTTTTAGAACACTAGGGTAGGAGAAGGGTATTTAAATTTAGAAGAGAGCAGAATAGCAGTTGCCAAACTGGGGCTCATCTAGAGAAACACTGTCACTGATGACATTTGGATTGAGATAGAAAGATAAAAGGTTGTGTAATGGACAATTCTTACTAGTGTGCCTCCAGAGGAAGTGTCTTCCTGACCCTAAATAGGAAGTGTCTGACTTTCATCCTGGAACAGCAAGTTTTATAACTTTTTGCATGTAATTTTCTATTTAAGGCAGCAGCAGAAATTCTTATTCAAGTCCTGCTAAAATACATGCTTGAGTAATGAGTTCTAAAAGTCTGTGTGCTTTTTGGAGAGACACATTTCATCAGTTTGAGGGGTATTGCCATTTTAACCTCACCAGGAACTTCCTTGAGCTCATTCTTTTGCAGAACCTAGAGAAAATTTTGCTTATACCTACTGTATCATCCCTTGTTTGTTCCTGCAGAGCATCTAATAGCCTGACCTTTCTGTCTCTGCCTCACATAGCAGCCTATTTTTGTTCCTTCCTCTAAACCTTTTCCTGATGTATTCTTATTTCAGAGAGGATCTGACTTCAACACAGTGACTCCAGATATACTACTTTCCAGCAAGGTTTTCTGAAATGCTACTGGGCATGGTCTCACTTTCCACTGATGTGAGATTCCTTGGCAGACTGTCTACAGGCAGCAAAAGGAAAAGTCAAAAAGTGGTCCAAGAGATGTGTGCAAGATTGTAAGACAGTTCTGTGCCTAACAGCCCACAAGTTCAGTCTTGCAGATACTTGGGGGTTACTATCATGGTATGCACAAATCTATTCCAAGAAAGGCACTAACAGGCTCTGCAAAAATGTAATATCTTAACATGGTCCATATAGCCTTTAGTATTTCCCAAATAGTCCCACATCTTTTTGACATACCTTGCATCAAATGCCTCCACAGTATGAAAATGCTAAAACACCTAATACTACAATAAACATAAATTCTTCACCTACTGGACATCAAAATTCTTTATTGGGAATGTGGAAATTCTTCCTCTACTGAAAGAAAATGACTTTAGTAAGACTCACAGCCTTGAGCACAGGACCTAAAATCTCAAACATCCTATGAATTGTAGGAGGTTGTGAGGCTATAGCAGTCTCACTGCTTCTCATTAAAATCCTTGAAGAAATAAGATGCCATCACTGAAAATATAAATATGCCCTAAACAATTGGAACAGAACTCTAGATAGGTAAAATAATCTTATCCTGTGTGCACAGACAAATCTGTCTAGACTAACTTCCTTATCTTGCAGCCAAAATTTTCTCCCTGTAACAGTCAGTCATACCTTTCACTGGGACTTCTATCCCCACAAAAATATCCAGAGGACATATATCAGACACACGAAAATATCCAGAGGAGGAGCTCTGTAGAAGTCCACTTTCTGTTAGGCAAAAACTGTTGGAATTGTGTCACCAGATAAGGAGAATTCTATTTCAAGTACCTTGGGTTGTAGTGGTTAATGAACATGCCATTGTGCCAGCAGCAGAAATAAATGAAAGACAATCTTAAGTTGAAGAGTTAAACTAGTGAAAGTGCCAGAGGAGCTGAATCCCTACAGATATACACAGAAGGCAACAACAACAACAAAATTCTATGCATTGCATCGCTCTATATCTTCCATCACCAAGTGCCACTGGAAAGGAAGATTGTGAGACTTATGGCTGACACCAGACAATTTGAGTAGGGTTGTTCTCTACTCATTTTCACCTAAAGTCAGAGGGAAGTCAAAAACATGGAAAAGAAAAAAAAAATGTGGGCTGTACCACACTAAAAATAAAATAGAAGACTAATGTCTAAATCAAACATATGAGAAGTTACACCAAATTGAAAGGATCTGTGACTGATCTAAGAATGAAGACACAGTACCTTGGATGAAAAAAAGGAGAAAGAGTTAACCAAGGCTTTGATGATAGGGCACACTGTGACTAGAATCTAAAATGGAGAAAAATCATATAATTTGCATGCCTTTTACCAGGAAACCCAAAATTAACATTTCCCCAGGCATCTCAAATTTTGCATGAAACAAATTGCTCACTCCAGAATAAATGTTACTGTGCAAGGACCATGCTTGAATGTCCTCAGCAACATGAAACCCCAACATACTACATGAAAAAAAGTCTGAAGCAATTTTTTTCTTTTGAAATGTGAGATTCATGCTTTACTCATTTCAGTTACTAGTATGAAGAACAGACTTACACCTCAATTTGAAAGTTGATGAAAGACAAAGGAGAGGGGGAGAATTAATTAAGAGACATTATAATAATGATGAAACTCCTATATTTTTGAAATTCTTTTGTCTATATTTTAAGAAATGGTCAGAATACTGAAGTACTTACTACAGAAAGAAAATATTTGTGAAGAAAATACGTACAAGATGGCTGCTGTTTCTCACAGATTTGATGCCTCTTTCTCAGACAAAAGTTTCAAATCACAGCTTTGCCCACAGAGAACTTCACCATATCCTGGGTTTCATCTTTGTGGAGGTGAATCTGATCTGCAAACACCAACAGGTATGTTTTGCACAATAGAGGGTGAGACAGTAGTGGAGCTTCCCAACATAACACGGAGTTTAAGTGCTGTCTACTGAGGCAAGGAGTTATGCTATGTAGATTGTATCCCTGGACTCTTCTCACTTTCCAAGGCCTTTGGTGTGGTGCTCACCTACCCTGAAATAAATGAGGAATGATTCCTACAAGATCAAAGACAATGAAGAAGAAGAAATATAGTTAGCTGCTTTGCACACCACCAGTGAAATTTCAAGCTCATTCCAAAGACCCTCATTTCCTATATATATTTATAGAATTGCAGGGCTGTTAGCATTTGGAAAGTTAGCATACAAGAAATCTGCTTGAGTTACCACCACTGAACATATCCATTGCTTGGATTCAAAGAACACTGAAGTGAAAAAATATCACATAGAAGCTCGGACTGTTTGTTTTTTATTATATATTTATATAAATATAAATATATATATTTATATTCTTATATATATATTTATATTCTTTTTTGTTTACTATTCTTAATACTTTATTAGGAACCACTTGTCACTTGTCTATTTGTAGAAAACATGCAAAAATAAACAGAAGCTGCACACTTCTACAATGGAGACTCAGTGGAGTCTTTTGGTTTGCACAGAAGTGTCTGCATCAGTCTCCCAAATCAGACACAGACAAGTTTAACTACCTACTGTCTCTGCTTGAAGTGCATGGAAAGATTACAGGCTGCTTGGGAGAAAATTAAAACAGAATAAAATAGTTTACAGAGATAAAACAAAATCAGCTGGAACCAAAGAGATGCTTCAAGGTAAACAGAAGGATTTTACTTTGTTAAGCAATTTCTCCTGGCAAGAATCTAAGACCATAGCAGGTACTTATGTTTTCTGCTTGTGCCTTGCATACACTAATGTTCATCACCAGCGACACCAACATACAAATCCTTGGCTGGGGCCTTTCATTTCAAGGGAGAGTTTTTCCTACAGATGAACGCAACCTAATTTAATTTCTTAATAGCCTACTTTTTGTTACAATCATTTTGCACATAAAAATATATAAAAGCAGATGTAGATGAGAAGGCATAGTAGATCAGACCAAAGAGCAGTTCTTTGTAAAGCCTGGCTGCAGCCCTGCCTTCAGCAACAGCAATGCAGTGGGCAGCTCCACAGAAATACTTACCAGTATTTTCCTATCCTTTAGAAATTTGTATCTCACACCCAAGCCAGGGGTAATATCTCTTTTTAATAGCTCTTCATGGCAAAGTTATTTCCCTTTTTCATCCTGCCATGCTGCAAACTTTTCTGCAGCCAATGCAGTTGCATTACCCAAGTGACCAGCTAAATATTTCAGTTTGCTGAGAAGCTGTGTGTACATTAACCAGTACCATTCTTTCCAAATAAACAGAGACCACATAAAAGCAAGAGATGTTTCTTTTCTGGGGGCTAAAACAAATTCACTTACAACCTGCAATGATTAAAAAGGAGGAAGCTACGATTCCAATAACAATATGGACAGTTTCTACTGCTTGTAGCACTGAGCTGTCTTAGCTATTTCCTGTCACAGGAACCAATTGCCAGCTGCTTGACTCTGCTAATATCTCTGAGACACCTCATCAACCATGACTTGAGCTTTTCACTGCACAGAACTTCAGAAGACAAGACTGTTCTTTGTACTCATCCTGGTCTGAAGATTTTTCAATGGCTTCATTATTCTGATGCTTATGCAGTATACTTGATTACCACTCTCATGGAGTTTTTAGGTATGAACAGCATGTGTCTAAACACACAGATTATGCTTTCACATCATCTGCATCCTTCATTTGGAAGAAAAATACTTGAAATAAATATGAGAGGAACATCCAAGCCACCATGAAGCAGTTGAATTCTTCTGGAAAACCACAATGAATGTTGGCGACACGATAAATATTCAGACTTCTTGGGGGAAAACCAACCAAACAAAAAAAAAACCAAACTAGGAAAATCTGAATGAAAAGACTAATTAGTATTCCGTGAGCACATTGAATTCAGGCTGTTATCTTGCCAGACAAGGACTTGCACTGCAAGGTCTTTTATTGAACAAGCTTGAAACATACTCTTATGTGAAGAGTTTGATGAAAACTTTCTTCAAATTCTTTGTTTTCAAGCACAACATGAGTCTGGTATTTTAAAGGGCTGAAAAAAAATAGTCACAGCACAATCCCCAAATCCAGCAGTTCAGGATGAAATAATGGAAATCTTGTGCTTCTTAGAACTCCTCAATATAGGAGCATAGCTGCTCAAAAAGGACAGGTAACTTCCTCTCTACTTGACTAGGACAAAAAGTCCTGAGCACTATCAGTCCTTCCTAAACACTCCCAGATAAAGCTCTTCGCCAAAAAAAAAAGAAATTCACATTTGGCTCTCATTGATCCATCAAATGAAAGCTACTATTTATCCCAAGAGCAAATCTGAAAATAATTTCAACTTGTGTAAGAAATTCCTAAATATTCAAGGAAGAAAAAGGTCCTAAATAAATGCAGTTCAGTAACCTATCCACTTAAATTCTGCACCTGAGTTTTCTGTGTCTTTGTTTTTCAAAGGAGCTTTTCAAGACTATCTTTTCACCAGTTTGAAAAGGAAGGCTACAAAATTATTTTCAACCAACATCAAAAAGAAGCACAAAGTCAAAATGTGCTTCTGGTAAACAATCTGATTACAACCAGGGCTGGCTGATTATTCAACTTTATTTATCACAAGCCAATTGTTAACTAGGAGATCACTAAAGATAGTTCAGAAATACTTCTGGTCATAAAGCCAAAACTAGCATCAGTGTTTTCTAAAAGTGTTGAGGACATTTCCATACCTGTTCTTGTTATTCAACACCAGTTCTAAAAGTAATCCCAGTGAAATCAAGGGAATTTCTTCCAGAAAATGAAATTAATCAGTAGGAGGGAAATGGCAGATTCCAGCTAACGTCTGAATTTAAGAAACTGTAATTTCCCTCAAATTCCTGATTCTGTGTTGGAGTTACTTCTGTAATGAGGAGTTGAATAGTTGAATTTTGTTGCCTCTGATGGAATTAGTATTTTTGTCCATTTAATTTTCCTTTTGGTACCATCATTCTAAACTTTCAGCTGGTTCAATCTTGTCATAGAATTATTTTGTTCATCATCCATGTCCTGAAAAGCAGGTAAAGAAGACAATGAGTAATGGATTTGTGTCCATCAGTATTTTGAGAAAACCATGGTAAAATATATATTGTACAATGCTTACTGTATGACAAGTGTCAAAACCCAATTATAGACATGATGAACATTTTTATACGTCATTGCTCAATGTGTTTCGAGCTCTACTAATTCACCAAATTGTGTAAAAACACAGCTGATCATATCAATTAAATCTGAGATTCCCTTTTCCCCACAAACACATATTTTACCATTGAAGTGAATCATGCTCAGCATCAAACAGCTGTCAGCAAACCTTAATTTTGATAAAACATTCTGATATTAAAGTTGGATTTTTTTACAGTTCAAAACCTTTCATATAAATCAGAAGCCAGCAAATAGTTTCTACTGATTGGCAGCCTCTTAGAAAGCAATCTGGACAAATAGAAGAACATTATGTAGCTCAGGTGAAGACACAGTGTGCGTAGTGACACAGAGGAATCCGTAACTCAATTTTGTGGTAATAAAATTTTCTGCAATTTTTTTGCCAACACATCAAAATTAAACCTCATTCACCTTGCTATTATCTGTAGCAAGTTTACTTTATGGGGGTTACAGTCATACATTAGTTACTTGTTTTAGAAAATAAGCACCAGCTGCATTTCTTTAATTGCTGTGTATTACACTGCCTCTGGTAGAAGGCAGCAGTGCTACTGAACTCATGGCTTTCACAGCCAACAGTCCATCCAAACTGGTCTCCCTGTGGCCTGTGAGACCAGGGTAAATGTTCCCACTAGTGTTTTCAGATGAAGTTTAGATGACAAACCTATTTGTTGACACTGTAAAATCTGACTGCAGGCCTGCTGATCTACATTTGGCTGTTACTGCCCTTACAGGCTCAGGAAGCTGTGTGACAGCAGCAGAGCTGCCACTACTGAGAGAGGTCACCATTCTCTCTCCTAGCAGATGTGCTACAGGTGATTATAAATTCAGCTGAAGTGTAAAATGGGTCGTTCACTATGGAAGCATGTGTTCTATGTGAGAAACTTGCTGAACTCTCCAACTTAAGCCACTTTATTTTAACTTTAGAATGAGAGGTTTTCCCCATTTAACTATTGAATGCTTCATAGAATAGTTTGGTTTTGAAGGGATCTTTGAAGTTCTAGTCCACTCACCTGCAATGAGCAGGGACATCTTCAACTAGATCAGGCTTATTAGATCTCCATCCAACCTAGACTTAAATGTTTCCAGGGGTGGAGCACCTTGCAAGGATGGAGAGATTGGATCAAGTGGTGTAGGTTTTAAAACTATCATGAGTTGCTCAGTTCTGTTCCCAGCTCCAGATTGCTACATGTTTTTCTGGATAAATACATCTCAATGCAAACCTGAAATAATGACTGTTGTAACATCAATTCTTCACAGTTGTCTGGAGACAGTAACTTGGTTTGACAGAAAAAGTGAGAGCCAGAGAAGGAGGGCATTGTGATACAGTCACGACTGTATGTTAACAGGGTACTCTGCAACACATTTTTGTATTTGTCTCCTCATGTCTCCTCTGCATGATTTAGCTACAATATCAACTTCATAAATGTTCATCATTAGCACTTGGATGTGTATCTGGTACATTACTCTAAAGAAATTCTCTCTGAATGAATCCTTCTGGGAAGTTCTGCAGTGAATGAAAGCAAGAGTATTTGGTCAATTGGTACTTCTCAGGAAGTACCTGAGAACCATATAGGCAACTTTGATTTGTAAATAATTCTAATCTAGTTTAGTTTTGGTTTAGAAAAATCCACTTACTCAAAAGCCCCTAAAGAGAGAAAAAGAGGTCCTTATACTGGTTCCCCGATGCCTTCCATCCAGTTTTAATACTATTCAGAATGATTTCTAGATAACTTTAACTTGGTTTCCAGCAGAATATGGAATTTCATATACACTTATTTATACACCTATGAGCTAAAAAGGAAGGAAGCAGATAAAGGACTGTGCCACACAGTGCACTTACACACTACCAGGATGGGGAGAAGAGCCCTAAACACTCTCATCTAGCCCCTGTCCAAGCTCTGCGTCTGCACCCATACACCCAAAACACCCCACAGATTTCTTCATTTTACCTGCAAGGGAAGTGCAGGGGAAGCAGCCCTGGGAAGCCAGGAGGAGGAATGAAGGACACTCCCTCCCAGGGGTCTCAGCAGTGGGGCAATCGGTGCTGCATCATCAGTCCAAAGCGGACAGTCTGACACAAAGCCAGGATCTGGGGCTGCCTGCAGCGGTGTCCATGGCCACTGCTGCCACCGCTGCTCTTGGCCCCACTGCCACCAGTGAGTGGCACCTGACAAAACTGTGGAAACCCTTTGCTGTGTTCCACCACAACGCTGACCAGTTCTGGAAAGCCGTACTGAAACTGGAATAAGGCAGGAAAATCAGTGATCTTCCAGCAGCTGCAGCTGGCAAAAATCTCCAGTTTATGCCCCTGAATGGTAGGACCCACTAGTGCTGTGCAGTGGCATTTGTTCAGCCCTGACTCATAGACAGAAGAATGCCACTGAATGAATCACCAGCAGAATTTCTGCAGTATCTAACGAGGTAGCTCATCCAAATATTGATCAGTCCCAAATCCCTCTAGATTTTGAGATCTGAGATAGTACAGTCTAGTATGCTATTCACCATTGAAATTCTGCATTTGGGAAAGGGGGCTTATAGTGAGAAACCAGCTGATGTCCAAATGTTGGTTGGTGCATCCTTTGCTGGTAGGAGCTACCTTCTGCCTGCTGTGAAGCTATCAAAATCATATGAACACTGCTGAAATGCAAGAGAAATAGGAATTTAGTAAGTTAATAACAGGGAGCTTTAAAGCAAATTAACAAAACCACTTTATAAAACATCTCATTCCGTTTGGTCCACTGCTGCAGAAGGTCATTAAGCCAAACACTGTAGTAAAATAATTTTGATCCATAACAGCTGAAAGGACAAACATTAAGCAAAGGATAATCACAAATTAGCATTCAGGACATCAGCTGAACATTGCAGGTGTGGAGGGGAGATAGTTCCTCCTTGCACAAATGCCTAGAAAAGCACATTTCTTCCCCTTTCCTCTCTAGTGTTGCAGCAGGTAGGGGACATCTCAGGTCCTGCCCTGCTCAGCCTCCACCCTTTGACTTTCTCTGTGATAGTGGCTATAAAGGAAAGAGGTAACCCTTCCTACCCTTCACTCCACCCAGTGAGAGCTCAGCCCCATGATTTGAGTTGCATGTTACAGGAATTACTACTGCAGATATCACACAAAACAACGGAGAAGAAATCTTACAAGAAGCAGTACAAGTGCATCAGTGAGGTGGCTTTGGTGCCCAGTATCTCCACAAAACACACCTCTGCCATCCCAAGTATCCCAACTACCACAACCGACAGAACCCAAAGTCATGGACTACATGAACTCCAAGGACGTATTATGGACATTTTGCATGGGGGGGTCCATCGACTAATGGAATAACATCTGTGTGTTATATCAAATTATGGGAAGAAGGGTGGTGATTAGTGAAGTTGTATTGAATAGTGTGAGGCGTGGCCGTGGTGTAAAAAGTATGGAATAAGGGGTGGAATATGTCCTGGGTGTCGCTGAGGTAGAGTTAAATTTCTTCAAAGTGGTTGGTATGTGGCTATGTTTTGGGTTTGTGCTGAACGCGGGGCTGTTAATGTAGAGATGTTTTTGTTGTTTCTAATCAGGGCTTACACAAGCAAACCCTGACCCCAGACCCCAGTACAGGCTAAAGTCAAAGCGCTGGTACGGCCCATCCCCGACCCCACTGACCCCACTGACCCCACTGACCCCTTCCCTCCCTCCGTCG
>VXBR01000897.1:2519877-2639020 GCA_013400215.1 Cisticola juncidis
AGCGCGGACCGTTAGCCGGGAGAGCCGCGGGGCCATGGCGGTGAGTAGGCGCTGATGGCGAACCGCCGCCTTCCCCTCCGCGGGGCGGCGAGAGGGGTGCGAGGGGACGGGGGCAGCGCCGCTGCCTGTCCCCGGTGCCGGAGGAGCGGCGCTCCCCGCCGGGGAGGACCGGGAGCCGGCGCCTCCGACGGAGCCCCGCGAAAGAAACTTTGTGTCTCCCTCCCCTCCGTCGCTCGGAGGTGCCTGTGCCTGCCGGGGCGCGGGGATCCGCCCGCTGTCAGGGCCGGGCTGCGGCGCGGCGGCCGCGGCAGGAGGCGGTGGGTGAGCCGGAGAAAGAAGCAGATGCGGAGCGCGACCAGAACAGCTGAGCCGGCTGTGACAGGCGGGGAGGAGAAGGCAGTGGTGGTGTTTGACACCTCTTTCTCGTTGTTGTTGTTGTTATTGTTGTTGTTGCTCTCCGCCTAAGCTGTAAAGGTTCCCTTATAACGCCCAGCTAAAAGGATTGAGCTTCTCTGTGTAGGTAAAACAGTCTTCCCGAAAAAACACGGTGGTCATCTTGCCGACTCCGAGCAGAGGCATTATTCTTTCAGCCAGATTTACTCTCGATTCCCCCTCCCTGAGTATCGCCCAACCTAAACAGAAACTTTTCGTTGCTTCCAGGCAACTTAGAAAGTGAAACCAACTAAAAGCAAAAATGAAACTTTTCAGCTGATTTTTATGGTGCGAAGTAAAGAAAATAAGCAGCAGAAACAAGAGAGAATATATTTGGAGACAATGTTATAAATGGCACCTCAAGACGTGTTAGTCATTTCTTTAACCCTGTCAAAGGCAATTTATTAGACACCTTGCGTGACAAGTGTTATTCTAGAACATTTCGCATTACGAAGTAATTTCTGTGAAATGGCCTTTGTTTTCATAAAAGTCTGCATTTCATCAAATACATACCTGATTAGAAATGCCTTACATTTTTAAGGAGACTTAAAATCTCTAAATTTTTTGCTGCTGGGTACTTGGCAGCTTCTGTCTTAGAAGCTGTAGGACCCAGTTCTGCTAAGCTTTCTACTTAAAAGAAGCTATTTTGTTGTTATGGCAATGGGAAACTTTCTGCTTTATACAGAGTAGAAATTTAACTGATGTGAATCTGCATCCATAAATGTGTTTATTTTCTGTGTTGAGAAATAGTATGAGTCACAGCAAATCAGTGGTCCTTGAAACTCAGAGAGGATGATCAACTACATTTTTTCTGCCTCTTTTTTGTTTTTGAAGGAAATGGTCTCAAGTAATTATGAAATTTAATCACATGATGAATGGGGAAGCAGCAAGCTGTCAGGTAGGGAGAAAGCTGTACACACATGTGGAAGTCAGAAGTAGCTGAGTATCTCCAGCACTCAATGTTGGCAAATTGGATAGAATTCTTGACAGCCGGTGTTTCAACTAAGCATGAGGGAGCAGGAGGGGTGCTGGTCAAGTTTGAAAACATGGCATCTAGTCTAGATTCACTCTGTGGACACAAGCTGTCTTGACACACATATATTGAATCTGGGAGTTGTTTGTGCAAACTACCAGAATGATTTTTCTGGTGACTTCGGGGGAGAAAAGTGATGTGCTGTATTGGTTCCACAGAGGCACTGGACACTGATTCTTAGCAGATGAAGCCCTGATTGAGACAGACATCCTTGTCCTCAGAAAGGCCAGGACTCAGTGATCTCTTGCTTAGATCACTTGGTCAGGGGGTGAGCAATCGGCTTTGAGCAGAGTCACAGGCTGACTACTGTAGATGGTAATATTAAAACAGGATTAGATGAGTGCCTCAGGTTTTTTTTCAGGCCAGATGAAGCTCTTCTGAGGCTTTTTGATGTATGGCAAGCTTCAGATGTATGAGTTACATGAGGGACAGGTCATTATACTCAGCTCTAAAGTTATCTGATTTCAGTCCATTAATGGCATTTCTACCTTTTTCAAATTGGAGTTTCTACTAGTTTGTGAACTTAAAACTCAAAAGCTGTAGATTTTTATAGGCAGTGATGTAATGGAGCTGCAGAAACTTTAATTATTATTTGGACTAATAACTCACTTGCTTTGGGCTGTGAGTCTTGTGGATCTTGGAATGCTTTTCTTTGTTAACCTTTGCCCTGTGGCCATTTAATTTTACTTGAATTTGGATCTCCATCGACTAACTCAGTGTTATGCTGATGATCATTTTGGCTGAAGATCTCGAAGAGATCCTATAGAACTGTTATTGCAGCTTTAGCTGCCTAACTGAACATGTTTCTGTAGTGTTCTGTCTTAGGACTTGAGAAGAACTCTTAAAGCCTGACTTCAGGAGAGGTTCAATTTTTCATCCTTGTCAGTATTTTGTCATAGATGGTTTGAACATCTAAATGCTTTTAGCTGATGCCAAATTTCCCTTGCTGGCAGGTCCCTTCTGCAATAGTGTATGCTGTTGTACATGTGTTGGTGTCCAGAAATACTGAATACTGGGAAGGTGTTATGTGCTGGTGTTCTGATTATCTGCTGACGCCTCTGTCAGTGGCAAATCCTGTTACCCAGCCCCATCCCCCTTTTTGGGTTGAACTGGCAAACATACAGTCTTGTTCATTCCCAGACACAGATACCAGAGAAGACAGCTTTTGTGAGGATGCGGGTCTGCTTCCTAGACAGTGTTGTCTGCATCCATTGATGTTCCTTGTCAGTGCCTTCTGGAACCTCAAGGGTTCTTACCTTCCTCTAGCAACTTTGTATCTTTTTTGACCTCCAGTGTCTAATTGTTATGGGATTTCTAGTTCAATCTGTACTAAAAATGTCTACAGATAATGTCATGTTCCATCAGTGCATTTCTGTTATCGAGAATATGAGTTGGATTCTCTCTGTTGTAGGTGTCAATAACACTTCTTTATTTTATTATTGATTTCTTTAAGATTGTTGGCTTGGGGAAATTCCCAGGCAATTTGTAGTAAAATTCAACTTCACTGCAATTTAGAGTGCATGAGTTGAATTGAGAGCTGATGTTTTTCCTGTAGGACCAGGTCTCAGTAAAAATGGATGTGACTTGGACTGTCAAGTCTTTAGCTTAACT
This sequence comes from Cisticola juncidis, assembly GCA_013400215.1. Lineage (NCBI taxonomy): Eukaryota > Metazoa > Chordata > Aves > Passeriformes > Cisticolidae > Cisticola > Cisticola juncidis. The sequence goes on from VXBR01000897.1 coordinate 2,522,954, forward strand.
AAAAGATGCTGCCGTATCTCAGGAAAGCGGTAATAGTTTGGAATGAATACGCTGCTGCTTTTTCTGTTCAGCAAACATGAAAAATGCATGGGGTCAATGTTTCCTGAGCTACAGAAACAACTGGTTTTTTGCTTGTTCTTTGCCATATACAGTAAACTTCGAGCTTCCTTAATGCTGATGCTCACTTGATGTCGATAGAAAAACACTATCAGCCTTTTTCTTAATCTTGTCTATTCATGAAGTTTAATGGTTGTGTTTATTAATGTGTCCATTAATATTTCAGATTGTCATCCTCGGGTCTGTGTTTTGTAGGGCTGATGAGGTAGCAGGATGTTTAGGAAATGTCCGTAACAATACTATTACATGTTTCTTGTAGGTTGTCATCTTTAATTGTTCCAATCAATTTTCATTTGGTTTCAGATGGAACAAATATTTTTGAAGAAATTTTGTTTGCCCCCCAGAAATCTGGTCCTATTCCAGCTGCTGACACACCCTTGAGCCTGTAACCACTGAAAATCTGCAGACTTTTTGCTAATCTGTCAGAGATGACTGTAATGAAATGTAAATTAAAATAGCATTTACTATGCTCTTGTGTCAATAATGAAATAGAATTTTTATCTGTTCCTTTCATGGCAGACTCTTGATGACAGTTGTTAGGTTATGCACCTTTTCTTGGTTGTATTGATAATCTGTTTTGGTTACAACATGCGCTGCAGAAATTGTTGGTCTTCTTTTGATGGCACAGTTGTGTAGAGGATTCTGTTATTACTCTTCTTGGATGTGTTGATTTAGAAAGCTTTTGTATTCAGAATGGCAGTACCTCAAGAATGGAATATCCTTTTATTTTCGAAATATTTTATTAAAACTTTAGCACCATACTCATTAGTGATGTCTTCGCAGCACCTTTCAAACTGAGTTAGGCTGGACATGCTTAGCCCTCTTTGTTCATGGCTCCAAGTAAATTTTCACTGTTTATGTCTAGGCAAGCACATTTTTGGCCTCTGTCTCACCAGACTTATCAATATATCTACCAAACTGCTTAACAGAATTTATATTTTTGTCTCCCTTTAAGGCTTTACTTTTTCAGGGTATGTGGACCTTCTGCTCATGCTATTCTGCAGTCAAATCATCACTTAGGTTAACACTGGTATCCTCTCTTCCAGTTAAGTACCTTGGGCACCAAACACCACCCCAACAGCAGTTTGCAAAAGTTAAACAGGAGAACTGAATATGCCTATGGTGTGTCTCCCCAAATATTTGCTGCCAGAGTTGTTCCAAAGCATTTAGGACAGATGAAAAGATAACACTGCAAAATTCTGCATTTATAGAGCATAGAAAATATTGTACCTTATCATATATTTAAATACTTGGGGCATAACAAATTGTCAAAAATTAAATTACCTAAAAGTTTGTAATCCCAGTTTGACCACTAGAGGTAATTTTGTTAGCCGTTAATAAGAGGAGCATAGCACTTTCTAGGATGTAATAAATATCTTCAACAGGTCCAGAAGGATTTACACTGTGACAGGTATGGATAGGTAGAAACTTTATTCTGTAACTGGAAGTGAAAAGGAATAGGCAGGCCATGAATGTTAACTTTGCTTTTGTGTGACAGTTCTTTTTGAATCTGCTTTGGGGTTTTTTTGTATCTTGGTTGAATTTAAATCTATGAAGCTCAGTTCTTATTTGCTTTTTGTTTTGAATAACTTAAAGTGAAAATGAATTTAGTCAACCTTGAGCTTTACTGTTACCAACAGTAGAAAGTAAAAAACCTCTGTAGTTCACAGGAGTAAACACTCCCTTGTAAATGGGGTTGTTTCCCCAGTGTATAGACCCAATGTCTGTGATATACAGGATCCTACAAGCATGGGCTGCCCAGCTGTCGTCTCATTTCCCCTCACTAACATAGCACGCTCCATACCAGATCTTGCTCCTTTGATTATAAAATAAATCCTTCTTTTCTAACTTGCAGTTTTTAAATTGCAAGGTTTTGGGTTTTGTAGTTTGTTGTCCTTTTAACTGGAAGAACTGTATCTACTAGATAACTTCACAGAAGGAAATGGAGACAACAGAGTAGCAAGTAGGAGTAATTTTACTTTGTGACAGAAGAACACACTTTAGGTAGGGACAGGAAATCAAGTAGTAATGATGTACAAAAAAAGTGTGCAGGTAGCTGGAAACTAATCTGTAAGCAGAAATTAAATGTTTAAGAAGATTCAGCACAAACTTTGGTGACTTACAATGTCTTGGAAATGAGAGAGAGCTGTGACTATAACTATGCAGTAATATTTCAAAATATATATTGATAGACTGTTAGGGGACTTCTTATGACACTTACTCGTAAAACACAAGAGTTACCATGCCTTTGCAACGCCTGTAGAGTGTATTAAAATGTAAATGGGGAGGACGACACTGTAAGACAAGTGTTTACCCATTTAGTCTAGTATGAAAGTGGATTGAAAATGTTGAAATGAAGTACTAAGAAGTTAGGACTAAAACAAGCTGTGGAAGTGAGTAGTTACTATTGACAATGACAATTTTAGATGCAACTGAAATGTATTTTGTTTTAATTTGTTCAGGCTTGCTAATAACTGCCCCCATTTAAGCCCATTAGTTTATATGCACATTGCCCTCAGTGGAATTTTCAATGGTGAGGATAAGTTACCATAGATCAAGGAATAGATCTTAAAAGTATCCCAATACATTTAAGTGTGTACATCATGGCAATACTGCTCAAAACCAATCCATTTCTGACTTTGTGACTTTATTGTTAATAAATTGACAGCTATTCAGTGTTGCAACTTCCTATATAAAAGAGGAAGCAAAGAGCAGCTTTGTCCTCTTGACTTGATTGGACAATCAAACTAGCTGGTCCCATGATGTTTTAGTTACCTAAAACATTTCTAGGAGGATGGTGTGGAACTTGGGAGAAGGGATTGCTAATATCACTTGAGGAATGCAGTCTCATTTTGCTGGTCTTCCCCTTCAGTAGTTACAGACACTCCTGCATTGGAGAACTCTTGAATGAGTAGCACATTCAGACTTCAAGAGCTGCATTCAGGTTGAGATGCTGATTGACTGTTCTTTGTTTCTTTCTTTCTTTTTTTTTTTTTTTTCCTCTTTCTCTCTCTCTCTCTCTCTCTCTCTCTCTTTTTTCCTTTTCTTTTCTCTGTGGGGTTCAAGTAACTGCTTCTGTACCAGTGTGACTGAGTTTAATATTAGGAAAGTGAAGCACCTGGCAGGGTTCCTCTTGACCTTTTTTACTATCATGGTCTGTAGCTTCATGAATGTGATGCATTGACACTGGCAGAAGCAGCTCCTCTTGAAGTACTTGCTCTCTGTTTATTCCTACATTTAGCATTTACTTGTGTATTTGCACATTTTCGTGTGCAGTCAGTCAGGAAACTTCTATGTTAAAACTGACCAATTCTTATATGATTAATTTTAAACTGCATCTGTCCCACAGAATAATTCACTTTGTTGACCAGTTGCTTACAGTGTGCAAATGGGATCTGCTAGAATGATTTAGCAGAACTGACTTAGAGGAGTTAAAATTCTTGATAATAGAACACCTTTCAATTGTGTTTGTTAGGCCTCAACAAACCTTCTTTTTTGGTGAATTTTTACTCTTGGGAAGTAGTTTTCATACGTCTATCTTGATTTGTCATGTTCTGTTGTTGTCCGGTTCCTTATGGAAGCAGAGATCTACAGCTTTTCCAAAAGAGTCAGTGGAGAGAAATTTTAAAGTCCCTTAGACTTGTAGCCTCGTTGATCCTATGTCACTTTACATTTGGATAGCACAGTTTTCATTTTTCAGAATGAGCAGGAAAAAGCTGTTTCATAACAGTTCTTTAAAAGCTGTTCATTCTGCTTGAGTCATGCACTCTTTGTAGCTCCAACACCAGCAGCTGTCTCTGCAATGAATTTATCTCACCGACCAGTTGCAGGCATTAATAAAAATATGTCCATGTTTTTAGTTTTCCTTAAACGTATCATATGAAAAATTATTTTGGAAATTTCTCATTGCTACTCACAGCCTCTGAGAAAAGGGAGTCAATGACAAATGAGGAAGTAGCTTGATTCTTGGCATTGAATATGCTTGTTTTCTCAAAAATGAAGCATGTTATTAAACAGAAATGAAGGCAAAAGTAACAGTTAAGTGGGAAAGGCCAAGTTGGTTTTGAAGCCATGTGATTTTCAGAAAACAAACTGAAGGAAATCCAGTCCTGGCAGAAGCCTAGAAGAATCTAGTTTTGCTAGTATAAAAGTAAAACTAGGAGGGTTTAAGGAAATTCTTGAGAGTTACAAGAGTGTAAAACAAAACATAGTTTTGATCAGTGTAGCATAAATAAAGTAGAATTGCATTGCAGATCTTTTACAAGTGCTGCAAAAAATACACCATGCAGTTAATTTTCCTCATTTCTTTTTGGGGATGATTCCCGTGAGTATCTTAATAGAAGATGTTCTCCAAGACAAAGGAGGTCACAGTATTGCACCCTCTGTGTGTCAGTGCATTGGGTTAATGTACCTGCTAAAGACTAGGTATAGGTTTGCACCTGGCTGCTGACAGTTTGCCCTTTGATTGTAAAATGCACACTATCAAATTAGTTCCAGATAAAAATAATAGATTAATTTGGTTTGTGTTAGGTTTGCACTTACCCCTTACTAAAAGTTTAGACTTCTTTGTAGGTCTAAGAGGGATGGGCAAATAGGTGGGAAGTACTGAATTCTTCATAAGCAACTGCTTCTGTTTACATATACTTCATCCAGATAAGGATTGTGGATTTTTAAAAATAATGTAATAATAACAACAACATTTAAAAACAGAATATGATGTTTTGAAGTAATTTTGGTTGCACTGGTCTTGCTGTGTACAGTCAAACGTTCAACACTTGTGCAGGGCAAGCTGAGCTAGTAAGTGTCTATGAACATATTGTGCCTTTATGGATGACTGGTTTATAACTGTCTAGCTTTTTCCTCTATGTAGTCTTCACCTTCAAAAGTTTAGTTTCCTATATCAGCTACTATTAAAAACTTAGTTTCTTTGGCTCAGATTCAAAAATTGCTGGCTCATAAATACAAACACATTAAACTTGAATAGCTGGGGTATTTCCAATTATCTACTATGTATTCTTAGAGAGGTTATAGTACCCATGGCATTAATGCATGAACTGCATTTGAGACTCCTCCTAAATCATTGCAGTTTATAGTCTGGAGTATGAAGGTAACCTGAAATAAGTATTAATTTACTATAGCACACTAAATTCCTACAGTGCTAAGGTTTGCTGTTGTGGGGCTTGGCCATTCTCGCTCCGAGTAGATCAGGTGGTGACTATTGGGCATGAGTCAGATCTGTTAACTGGCTGTTGATGTGCAACTTGCATTTGCTCAGTAGTCAGTGTTTCCTTCATAAGAGTACTGCATTAATTTTACACCTTTTAGTGTTCACCCTCTGGTGGTAACATAGTATGAACAGGGTTGTGGATCATGTTTCTCAGACTTTGAGAATTATGTTGAATGACTGCCTGTGACAACACTTGAAGTATTTCCGTGTTGATGGTAGATGTTGTAAATTCGGGGGGTTTTTTTAACAGGACTTCCAGTGCTCATTCAAACCTTTGGAGTATCTTCACTCTTAAGTGACTATTAGACTTAAACTTTGTTGATTTACTTCATGAAATGGCACTATTTTTATAATTTTCCTGTATTGCCTATCAGTGACTTTAGTATTATGACCAATATGTCGTAACACTATACATAATACTTAAATATTATGAAGGGAATAGCCATTTCATTTTCACTGTACTTACAAGGAGATTGACCAATTAGTGAAAAGGAAATGTTCCCCAGAGCACCCTTCTTCTAACACAAAAATAACCCTTCCCTGTTCCTTTGGAAAGTATTTTATCAAGTGTCCCAGGAAAACATTTCTAAAACAGGAAAAATATTTTATCAGGAACAAAGTGTATATTTTAAATAAATTGCATATTAGTTGAAATAATTAGTTCAGAACTGAAAAAGAAAAGCTGGTGTACTGTAATTGCCACATCTGAAACTCTTTGACTGAAGAAAGTGGTAAATGTACAGGGAGAGAGAGAAATAAAAATCCTTCTGCTCAGTTCTGATTCTTAAAAACAAACAAAACTCTTCAGCATGCTTCATAACTTTAATAGCTCGGCTACAACCTTATGCACCTCTGGGTAATTATATTCTAATACATTTCTACACCAGCTGCATCACTCTATCTGAGCTTTTTCCAGTAGTGCATTAAGTGATATTACTAAAATCTGCTGTATATTCTTTGTTCTTTTCTCTTCACCCTAGGGCTGACTTGGAATATTCTAGAGTTTTCCTCGTTTTAATATATTTGTACATCTTGGGCACTTCTGTTTGCCCACTCCTGTCTCATAAGTTCTGAACCGGATGGCAAATTTGACAGATTGGAAGGAATTAGTAATTTTTACAGGTCTGAAGGTGTCAGGCAGAAGATACATTTGAGGGCTGTAGAAAATAATAAAGAACAAATTCATCTCACAGAAGACACTAAAGAACGTACATGGTGGGTATTTACTTATAAATGTCTCAATCACAGGAAAAAATGTTTAAGTAGTAGCTTGCATCTTCTTGAAAAGAAGAGTCAGATGTGAGGCTCTAATCTGTATAAAATAGGGCTTCAGTTTTTTGCTTCAACCATTTGAAATGTTTTAGTTTTTCAAGTGCATCTGCTGTCTCCATGTTGGAGTATTTAATACATTAGGATTGGGTGATGGTTTTATGGTCTTCTAGATTCTGTAAATTCATTCCTTGGTCTTTGGCAAAACCTGAGTGTTGTCTCCTGTTCAGAGAAGCTTTTATTTCTTACTGGAAGTTATCTGGACTGGAGGATGGGCCATGCCTGTGGTTCCTGGGGAGCGTAGCTGCATGAAGGCCCAGGTGAAGAAGGAATGCACACCTGCTCTGCTGTGCTGAACCCACTGGGAAAACACGCCCTATGGCAACCTGGAATTGGCAGCTGTAATGTGATACTGCTTGAAGCATGTATGAAACTGCAGTACTGACAAACAAATACTGGAAAAGCCCTGGGTTTGTTACTTCTCGTATTAGAGCAACATGCAGTTTGGAAACATTTAGTACTGATTTAATTAAGCCAGTTTCTTATACTGCTCCCTTCTGTGTTAGGTGCTTTTGTCTCATCCCTGCTTAAACTTCTGTCCTTGTGTTGTGCAGAATTCACAGCTCTTCTAAACAGCTCTCTAGAAGAATAAAAGTTTGTGTCTGTTGTTCGCTAGATTTGACAGAATTAGGATATGAAATAGTATTTAGTTGCTGTAAGCGTTGTGGTGATACATAGGTAGGTAGAGAAGCAGCACTCTGTAAATCATAAAAACTGAGGAAAAAAACAGTGATGCAAGTTTCTCCTTAGTAGGCACCAGTGATACCACTGTGGAGTGTGGCCTTATAAGTCCTCTAGTTGTGAATAAATCAATTAATTATACTTTGTATCAAACTTGATAACCAGAAGCAGTGAATCTCTAGAAAATGAGTGGTCCATATGTTTTTCATGTACACAGCACTGTTACTAGCTATCACTACATTTATCATAGTAGTGCCTACATCCCAGCTGAACTGGAAAGCCTGTTTCTGTAGGATGTTCATTTGAAAATGTAAGTTTTTAGTTCATAACTATCCTCTAATGCAGCCTTCCTCTTTTAGGAGAAAGGCCAGATTGTAAAGCAGTTCTGTTATGGACAGAGTTGTGGGTATGTCTTCCAAAGTTTGAGCCTTAGGTGTCCAAGTTTGAGTTTTGATTAGCATTGTTATTGTTACTTTGAAATTTGAATTGAGTCTCTGACAGCTTTTAAGAGCTTGGAGGCAAGCTATGGTCCTCGCTCTCGGTTCTGATCTACTGTAACCATTAAACTTTGCCATTATGTTTGTATTTTTTTTTGACTAATACTCTGGAATTCATAGCAGAATTCTGCTTGTCAGGGTCTTTGGAGATGGCCTTCTTCAGCCCTTTGTTAGGACCTTGCATGGTCAGGTTTTGATTTTCTACAGCACTGGTCTCCAGATTTTTTTGGTCATGCACCCCATAAGTAAAGAATATTTTAAGCATGCATCTCCAATAAATGTAATGTTTTGAATTATATGCATATGTTACTCTATTGATATATGTATACTATAAAACATATGCAAAAAAAAAAAAAACAACAAAAAACCCCAGTATTTAGAAGGGTTTTTTTTTCCATTGACAAAAAATGTTTTCTTCTCACGTGCCAAGAGTTTGACTTGTGCTGGGGTGTGTTTACTCCTCTTTGGAGACTACTGATCTACAGGATTAAGAATTTTGCAGCCTCTTGGGGCAAGGTATGCCTGTGCTCCACCACTCTCATTGTCAAGATACCTTTTTTTCTAAATTTATGGACAGAGTTTCCAGTGGTGCAGTGCACGCCCATCATAGAATATGCTGAGTTGGAAGGGACCTGTCATGATCACAGAGTCCAACTCCTGGCTCTGCCCAGGACACCCCGGGAGTCACACCTTGTGTCTGAGAGCTTTGACCAAAAGCTTGTGCTTTTGCAACACTTCTCCACTTTGAGACTGTCACCTGGCATCCTTCAGGTAGTGGTATCCAGCTAGCAGGTGGCCTCTGGCTACTCTAGTGCTCTTAGCTTCTCCTTGTCTTTTATGGGCCTAAGCACAGGAACAGTATTTGTGGCATCTCTCATATAGTGGGAGGAGGAGGTGGCTGAGAAGATAAAACTGAACACAGTATTCCAGATTGCACCCTATTACCACTGAATAGCAAGGAATAATCACGTCCCTGAGCCCACTGGCTGTACTTCTCTGTTAATACACCCTCCTATGCCTTCATTGCTACAGGACACGTGCTGCTGACTCATGTTGTTTTACCTTGGTGATCCAGCTGATATAATGCTGATGTGTTTTTCAGAGACTATCCTTAAGATCAGCTGCTAGTCTCTTGGAGATGGAAATGCTGATCCCGTGTGTGTGTGGAGGAAATGCACTGAATGCACTGCCCAATGATCTCAGCCTTACAACACTCCTTAACCCTTAGTGAACAACTGACAGTAAAAAGCAGCCTTGTATTGGGCTTTAAAACTTGAGGGTAATGCCACAGAAACAATAAAGGACCAAATCTGAAGGCATTTAAGGATTGAGTTAAATTGTCATTCCAGTTCAGGAAGGCAAACTTGCATACTGAACTATGGAGTGGAACACAGTTGTTGAGCTTTAACATCATTTAGCCTTTTGCCTTGTTAATGTAATTCATTCCTTAAAGGTTCCTCAGGCATAAGCCCTGGAGTCTAAACAAATCACATCCAGTAAATTTAGATACTCTCACTTTGTTTCAGCTTTGATAGGCTTCAGAAAACTCTTGCAAGATATTTTCAAATTCATATGATAATAGGGAAAATTAAAAGCAGTTCAGGTGAGGGTAGTGGGCAATAGGTAGTTTACAATGTAAGTCTTGTAGAAAGCATTATTCTACACAATTTGATTGGAATTTCAAGAGACCCTGTACTTGCATTGTAGAACAGACTCAGGGCAGATTCAGTGTAGACTGAGTTTTCAGTCTGAATTGACTTTGAATGCCTGCTACTAGTTCAGTATATGCAAGACAAGAAATGAAATCGCTGTTCATGCAGCAGTGGTTGCTGTGCATGAAACTGCTCCACCATTAGCAAATTACTTCTCGGCTGCTTCTGTGCTTAGCAACTAAGAATTATCTCTCTATTCATCTAATGTGTCCTCTTCCTTGTCTGGTCCCTTTTAATATGTCCACAAGAATGGTTCAGTGAGTAGGCCTTAAATAAATCCTTTGGTTCTTCCCACACATTATTTCACCCCTTCTGAAGGCTGCTGCATCAAAGTTATCAATGGTGCAGGAAATCTGAGAATAGGCTAGTGAATTGTTTGTAGTGGTTTTGCAGGCTGAACCTTACCTGTTGTCCAAATGCAAGTTGTTTTTCTTGTGCCCTTTTCAATACCTCATTAAGTCCTGAGTATATCCAGAAACTGGATGGAGTTGAAGGACAGTTACATCATCCAGAGCAGCTTTATAAGGATTAAGGTTGAAATTACAGTATGCACATACTTTGCTTTCACTATTTTCAATATTGAACAATATGTTCAAGAAGTTGTTACTCATACTTGGAACAGTTAGCAGCAATTTTAAGTCAGAAAATTGGAGATAAACCTTGTGAAGTTATTCCAGTAGAGATGGTAGGTATTTGCAGCCAGAGGCAGAAAAACATCCTCCCCTCCATGTTGCTAAGGGACGTAGACCTGTTGATATAACTGATAAAGCCTTGTGGCAAGCTTGTGTTTGACTGTCCACTTTTATTATTCTGTCCTTGTCAGAATCAACTCTTCACAGGATTGAATTAATTCTTTTTTGTTTTAGAAAGAGCATCATTACCTTTATGCATTAATACTTCTTGCTGTGCCTAATTTTTTAAGCTATTCATGCCATTTTAGTTGACTGAAATGACTCAGTCTCTTATCACTGTCAAGGCTTGTCATTTCCAGACTTCCTTTTGACTTCCTTTTTTTAATTTTTTCTGAGAGGCAAGTTAAAAACATGTTCTGTAATGAGAAGCCAAGAACTGATATCTTCTCTTCCTATTGGAAACTCACATGGCTCAGCAACTCTGTATTTACTGTTAATATTTAAGGCCTGCCCATTCAGTTTTAATCCATCTGTTCTGTTTTTCTATTGAAGAAAAATGCTCTCTAATGCCAAGTAATATTTTGAGGTTATTTTTCCACCTATTAGTACCTTTTTTAGCAATATCTATCACCAGAAGATTAGTATGAAATTAATTGGACAAGGTTTTTTTCCATCAATCTTAACTGTATTTTAGTTCTTTACAAATAACATCCAGTGTTGGCCTCAGATTATTGTTTGCTAAGAGGACTAGATTTTCCCTTTTACCGCATTAAAAAGTATTTAATGCAAAACTTTTCGTTTTCTTCCAGACCCCTGAGACTTTCCTAGGACCGAAGTTATTTGCAAATCTTTTTCAAAGGTCTAGGTTAATGTCTTCAAGAGGTCTTGAGTGTAAGCTACTGGGATCTGCTGATCTAAAGGCTTCTGCACACACTTGAGGTCCTTGCATTGAATGTGATATAGCTTATTTCCAAAATATGTTTATTGAGCACTTCTGCTTGTCTTGATGCCAACCTTTTGTCCATTTTAGCTGACTTTTCCTCCTGCTACACATTCCCTCTTTACAAACTCGTGTCTTTCTTTGTCCTCATAGTGAATAAAAGAAGCACCTGCAGTGGGTGAACATACCATGTCTGATGGTGTAACCATATTATGTGCACTGACTTGTATGGATTGCTGCCTCCTGACTACTGATGGGGAAGAGGTTTTTGATGAACGTGTAGTATAGACCCACATTGGTGTGAAATTTAAACCTTTAGTTTCCGAGGCTAGTTCAGTGACATTATAGAGAAATCTAATACTGTATTGTCAAGAAAACATTTTTTTTTTCCTAGATTGATTACACAGTCTGACAGGTAGCACTTTTATTATTGTTGTAGAGGGTGTCAGGAATAACATTCTACATAGTACCTCCTGTCAGGGTTAATCGATGAGCAGTGTGCTCTGTCTTCAGAATAAATCAAATGCTTGAATCCAGACATGGAATTTAGCTGTGTCCCAGTTAAGGCCCTGAAAACTAGGTGTCAAAGGTGGACTGCTGACCTAAACCCTTGGGTGCCTGAGGGGAACCTAATTTTCATACCAATCAAATAATTAAATACCTGTGCAAGAGAATGGAAAGCTGCCTGGTGGAAGAGGACCTGGGGGTGCTGGTCAACAGCTGAACATAAGCCAGAGTGTGCCCAGGGGGCCAGGAAGGCCAATGGCATCCTGGCCTGTATCAGCCACAGTGTGGCCAGCAGGACCAGGGATTGTGCCCCTGTGCTTGGTACTGGTGAGGCCACACCTCGTGTGTCCAGTTCTTGGTCCCTCACTACAAGGACTCTGAAGTGCTGGAGCAAGTCCAGAGAAGGGCAACGAGCTGGGAAAGGTCTTGAGCACAAGTCTGGTTAGGCGCAGCTGAGAGCTGGGAATGTTTAGCCTGAAGAAAAGGAGGCTCAGGGGACACCTTATCACTCTCTACCTCTGCCTGAAAGGAGGGTGGAGCCAGGTGGAGGTCAGTCTCTTCTCCCAGGTAACAAGTGATAGGACAAGAGGAAATGTCCTCAAGTTGCACCAGGAGAAGTTTAGGTTGGATAGTAGGAAAAAATTCTTCACCGAAAGGGTTGTTAAGCATTGGCACAAGCTGTCCAGGGAAATGGTGGAGTCATTTAAGGTATTTAAGAGGTATGTAGGCATGGTGCTTTGGGACATGATTTCGTGCTGGGTTAATGGTTGGACTTGATAATCTTAAAGGTCTTTTTCAAACTAAATGATCCTAGGAATGAATGAACCTGAGACCAGATGTTACACATGTTCAGAGCTACTTCTGTCTTGGAAGGCCTGAACAGATTATAATGACATTTGTATTTGAGTCAGTTTAGGTTATGTTTAATTATCACTGATGTTCAATTTGATAGACATGTTTTGATTTATGCCTAATAAATGGTGATCACACTGAGTGCATCATAAGTTATGAATTCAGTCAAAAGTATGTGATAAAGGCAATCAGTGCTTTCTGATACGAGAGACTAGTCATTAGCATGGTGGCTTGGAACTAATGAGCTCCATTTACCTTAAACATGGGGAAATTCAAGCCAGCTTAGGTCAAGGGTATGTTGCATTATTGCTTGAAGTGTTGGATTACCTTTCTTCTGTGACACTTTAGATAGTAGCACAAAATATTTAGAGCTGTAAGACCAAGAAATGGCACAACATCAAGCCTGGTTGTAGCTGTTGTGGGAGGAGGGATGCCTTGATTCTAACCTCTGCTTTCAGGCTGTGCATTCACTTCACATTAAAGTCGTTGGATAATATCCTGGAAAGCTTACCATAAAACTTGCTGGCTTGAAAGGTAATCCAAATAATTTTAATCAGCCCTCTACCTACCTGCAGAAGTGGTGGAGACTGACTGTAGCCTGGAGGATTTGTTTGATGATGAGAAAAGCTTTTAAAGTAAGGTAGGAATAAAAAACTCTGTCCTTATTGCTTGAGAGACCAATTAGTCTGGCTAAGCAGGTAAAAATAGGTATATATAAATTGGCGTAGGCATTGATGAATTCTTAAGTAATCACAGATAGGTTTGAGTGTTTTAACCTAGAGAGATTTTTCTTTCTCTCCAACTTAAATCTTTGCAGATTATACCATGGAAGGAAATGAATCACGTAAACAATGTTAGAATGCATTTTTATTGAAGTTCCTAGTTTTACAGTAGGACAACCATCAGTATGGGAATAGTTAAGCTGTCCTGTATATGTGTAGCTGTACAAGAGGCCTGTAGTGCTTTGCTAATGTGCGAGTCCTCTTGTACTGAGAGCACTGTACTACAGATTTAGCCTGCAGCAGAGCTACAACATCTGCCCTAAAGGGGCAAGCACGTAGAAACAGTCCATTGGGTGGGATGAAGTTTTAGACAATGCCTCTAGTAAGCTTTACCAGATAAACAAGTATTTTTAGAGCTTGGTACTGAAGTTGGTGTCATTAAGCTGACTCTATCACTCCTTCCATTTTATTGGTTTTTATTTTTTCATTTGAAGTTAATGCTGTAACTAGTAAATACCTCTGTTTATGAGCAGACAGTTTATCTGAACTAGAAGTTTGGAAGTCTTTGTAGGGAGTTTCAGTAGCTAGATGATATCAAGGCAAAACTTGCAAAAGCCAGTAATGCTACTGACTGTCAGGCTGTATAACTCTAAAACTGTGCTTACTTTTTTTCACCAGTACTACTGTAAGTACTGGCTGAGAGGCAGTTCTGCTTTAGAAATACTGTACAAGCTTCTTCTTCTGAGCCTAATCTTTATGTCTATGTTTGATGTAAAGCACTGTTTTCAGATGCAAAATGTGATTAACTTGTGGGAATTCAGAATGTGCCATTCACCCCTAGTGAATTCTTTCCATCTGTCTTTCTGTTTTGTTAAGAAATATCAGTTACTAAGTTCTTGTTGATCTAATTCTTTTTTTATTTCAAAAGCTAAGTGTACTAGGTCTAGCTGGGATTGAGTTAAGACCAATACAGTAAACCAATGTAATGTAGTGATTTTTTTTAAAACAAAATTAAATGCAATTTCAAAAGCAGCTTCTTAGACTTGCAGTACTTATTTCCAGCATGGAAAAATATTAATCTTTAGCTTTTTTGGTCTTAATTCTTCCAGTCTTTATATAGTACTAAGATGCAAAATATCGGAAAAAATGTTACTTGTGACTTGTTAATATAATTGAAAGGAATGCTCGTCTGAGTCCTGCTTTCTGTGTTGTTGTTATGTGATATCCCTCAGAGTTAAAGTGTATCACTGCTTTCATGAGCCTCTTGCCTCTGTGGCTTTTTTTCTTGTTATCAGGTTTCTTGTAACTTTACAATGTTTGCTAGCAAGGGCTTTTTTGTAGTATGGTTATGAGGATTACAGTTGTGTGTGTGGGCATTATCTCCTCCCTTCTTCTCCAAGCTGCTTGTTAAAGGGCCTCTGGTTATCAAAGTGACACAGCTTTATTTCTGGGTCTAATAATTTTTAAAAAGATAAAATGTCAGATTGTGCAGAAGTTTGTGTTTTTTGGTTGTTTTTTTTTTTTTTTTTTATTGTTATATTTAATTTATTTGTGCATCACTAGGACATTTTCTAGTAGCAAGTTGTTCCTAAAGTAAGTATTTATCCATTATAATAATAGGAAAAGTTGGTTGATTATTAAAAAAGAAAGAAAAGTAAGTGTCCCTGTTAGTATATCTTGGTTTTTTACCAGTTTCACATAAACACAAACACTGTATATGTTGGTTCTAAAGCAACTGCTTTTTTCTTTTCTTTTTTCCTTTGTCCTGAGTAGGTGTTTTGTCAGCAGTGCCAGTTAGATGAAACCTTGGTTTGTTACAAAGTTAAAAGATTCAGGTTTGTTAGCTGCAGGGTAGTGATCTATCGTCTTCTGAGGTTCAGCCGCTAGAGGGGGTGTAAAGCACCCTCTCTATATATCTAAGGCTTGTAGTAGCTGATAAAAACACGTCTTCAGGCTTGAGTGATTGCTGGTTGTTGTGGAAACATACTTTCTTAAGATGTCTAATTTCATAATCTTCTTTTGTTGTTGTTATTTGTAAAGTGGGGTAGGTTTATTTCTTTAAAATATTTTTCAGAAATATTTATATACTTTAACCATCTGAGTAACTTTTCTCTGCAGGTGATCTTGTGAATTAGTGTACCATCAATGATGGCAGAGCATCCACCGTTACTGGATACCACTTCAATTATAAGTAGTGAAATCCCTCTTCTGACTTCCCCTATTGTTAGTGGGGATGGAGCACAACAGGTAAGGAAACTTCAGTATATTTTTTTTCCTTCCAACACATCACTGACATGTTGACATTGTAAAAGATAGTAATCCCTCCTCTGGAATATATTTGTGCAGCTTTAGACATACATGCGTATTAGAGATTGAGGTAAAGGCAGAACTGGTACAGAGATGAAATTTGTAAGACATATGAAGCAGAAAACCTGTGTTGTGCAAGAACCTCTTCGTGGAAAAATGGGACCAAATAGCTGCCAAGTTCTCAAGCCATGATTGTGTCTTAGTTTGGAAATTATATATTTATATTACTGCATGATCTTATTCAAGCGAATAAACCTTTCCCTATGCTAGAACATGGTAGCTGAGGCACAAGATGTGCTAATAACTGTGATATCCAGACTGATATTTGCTTACAACTGGGTAGCTTGAATGGTGGGACTTGCTTTGGTATGTTAGTGTCTGCCTGGACAGTAGTTGAATTTGTATTTCTCGATGGCAGTGCAACCATCTAGTGCATCAGCTGCACCACTCAGATTTGTGTCACTTGTTCATGATGTGCTTTGTCCAATCATGCAGATCTTTAAAGAAGACTGTAGTCCTTGTCTGCCCCACTGTCAGCCGCTGCAGTAGGTGACCAGTGGATGGCTGCCTGCTAGACTTTGCACTGCTGATCACAACATTTCAAGACTGGCACTCAGTCCAGTTTTCAGTCTACCTTGGTGCCTATGCTCTGTCTGTGCTTCTTCAGTTTCTGTGTCATTCAAAAGAGCGTCAAAAGCCTTGCTGAAGTCATGATAAACATTAGCTATGCTCTCCCCTCATTCACCAAGCTTAGCAATGTTACTGTAGAAAGCCATCCAGGTTTGTCTGGCATAATTTACCTGTTGTGAATCCATAGTGACTACCCCAAATCACCTTTTTGTCTTTAAAGCATTTGGAAACAGCTTCTAGGAAGCTTTGTTCACTCATCTTCCCAGAACTAAAGGTGATCTTGGCAAGCTTCTAGCTCCCTGAATGCTCCTCCTTGCCCTTTTTTGAAGATTGCACTGACATTTGCTTTCTTCTAGTCTTTGGGAACTTCCCCTGTTCACCATGACCTTTCAAACATAGTTAAGACTGAGTTACTTGTTCTGCCCTCCATAAAAATATGACTGTCAGGCTGTACTGTCAAGCTTACACTGTAATCATGCAAGATTTTGAGTCTTATGTGAGTTTAAATGTTCTTTCGGATATACGTTTTCTTTAAAATGTTGTCTCTTTCTCCTGCCAAGATTAAAACTAGGAAACAAGCAAAGTATTTCTTCAGTGAAGTGAATCTGTGGGGGGTTGTGTTAATCTTCCAGTGGAATAAAACAACATATATGCTGTTGTTCTTTTTCATTTAAAACAAAAGGCAGCTCATTACAATTACTGTCTAAGGTGGGACTGGTAGTAATCACGTGTACTTTAAAAAAGAATTTTCATTGGGCATTGGTCATCAACAAGGAAAGTAATTTTCTTTTTTTTCCCCATTTCGTGATAACTAGCAGTTATACAATACAATGTTGAATGAAAATTCCGACTTTCATTCTCTGTCCTTCCTTCACATCTGATACAAGACTCATGAAGAGTCAGCAAGTGCATTTATTAGGTGACATGAAACTTCAGTGGAAACCATTTTTGCATCTGGTGATTTAAAAGCCATCAGTAGGTAGAAAATACTTCCTATATCTGAAATATGGGAAGTCCAGAATGGCAGGGACTGTGTTCTCTGTTGAGGTTGCCCAGTTAAGACACAGGCCGCAGAAGAGTCAGGTAGTTGCTTATTTATTTATGACAGTCATAAAATCATTTATGTTTGTTTTATATGGTACTCATGAAAGGGGTAGATACTGCATTTGAAAGTATGGTGTATTCAAGTACAAAACACAGTAGCATTGGAACTTTTTCATAATTAAAAAAAATAAAATTGAATATTATTTTGTTGTATTCCTTTGTTTTCCCTTGATGTTTGAAACTACAAGAAGAGAGAAGACTTCTGCCTTTATGATGGACTTAATAATTTTTCTGTAAGTCTTTTTACTTAGCTACAGTACACATATTTTTTAGTGATTACTTCCTTGATGTATGAGAAGTACTTCTCCCGTTCCTTTTGTAACAGCATTGGTGTTGGATTGCATAAACTAGAACTTAACCTGTAGAGCTGACAAAATTTGTGTTACTGCAATCAAAATTCAGAGCTGTTTTGTCCATGTAAAGAAATGGATATTTTCTTCTATATTCATAGTGTATGAGTTGATCTGTACCTGAACTAATTAGTTTTAGTCAGTCCTGACTGGAAAGGTACTGAAAACCAGTAGGAAATTGTTTACTTAACTATTTTGCTTCTGTGTTGGTATTTTCTATGTTAGACTAGCTAACTGTATACTAAACTTGCAAGTTTTTTTGTTCAGCTGCAAAACGTGAGGAATTTTTAAATCAATTTACCCTTCTTACATTTTACCAGAATTAACTCTTGTAATTATGGTGACTTAGATTGTTTATAGTGCATAACTGAGTTACCAGACGGATACAGACCATTCTGTACTTTTCTGGAACAGTTTATATCTTCAAGATAATCTATTTCAAATACTTGAAGTTCTGCTAGCAGTGTAAATGTGAAATAGCAGTACAAATATTTGAACATGTTAAGATGAAAGGTCATATGCTTCAAATAGCGGAAGTGTCTGATCAGGTTAAAGCTGTAACTTTCCACCATGTTTTAACACAAAACAATCCACAAAGTTAGAGGAATGCGTTAGTGTTCAGTCAGAAAACTGGGGAACTTGAACTGTGTGGATGTTTGTATGTCACTCAGTGTTGTTGTGGGAGATTGCCTGGTTCTCTGTCCCACAGAACAAGGGACTGCTGTTAGTTTCATAGGATGAAACCAGTGAAAAGAAAAAGCAAAGACCAAGCCTGCTGGCTCCTCCTCCTCTCTTAAGCACAGAAGTACTTGCTTTTACACCTTCCTATCACTGTGTTCAGCATGAGGGTATAATGTACTTCTTATGTCTTGATGGTGAGTAAGGTTGTAGATGGAGAATGGAGCAGACCTGAAGGAGTTGATAGAAACCAAGTGAAATTGGGAAAACATGGTATGAGACAGAAGTGCATGAGGATTTTTCTTGTAAGGATAACTAACTAGTGCAGTGATGCTTTAGTGATTATTGCTGAGGCTGGGCAGGAAGGATGTGCTTGATTATGTGAGTCCTGATTTGGTGGAAAGAGAGGAAAAGAAGAGGCAAGAGTTCAAACTGCTTTAACATACTGATGTTAAATTGTTTTGGAAAGTTACTACAGCACCCAGTGATATTCCAAAACAAATCAGTAATTTGCTGACACAAGTAGGCAGCAGCCCTGGAGTTCTGGACCCTCACAGTACATTTCCACTAAAGCTAGCAATTGCAAAGTGAGACATTCCTATATCATCTATGTGTCCTTTACTACCAGAAAATATAAATTGCACTCTCAAAGTAGCCCAGTACCTGTTAACCATATCTTTTTCTCTGGGGAATGGGACATACTGTTTGACCTTTAGTTGACTTTATTCCTTGGCAAGGTATAGCAATAAAGTAACACTTCTAATATGGGAGGTTGGTTGCTTATCCTCCAAATTGTATTGGGAAGTTTGGATGTTTGGTGGATTTTCAAAAAAATTCCACTGTGTGTATATATATGTGTGGTGAGTGTGTATATTGTGTGGGGATTTAAACAGATATTTAATATCAAATCTACAAGTTAGTGTTCCTAAAACCAATTTCTTCTTTAAATATTTAAACCTCTAATATTAAAGTGGTTATTATTAACCTATTGTCATAGGAGTATATCTTCAGTCAGCAGAGTAATAGATGGCTATTGAACAAATTAAGTTATCCCCTTTTTTGGCTTTCAGATTGTTTACATATGTGGCATTAGAGAAAAAATATAATGGTGAAGATGGTGTTGGAAAATATAAATCTAGACTAGATTGCTAAATGAGTTTCCTAGGTTTTTGTTCTGGCACTTCTGCTTCTGAAAACCATATGGTACATTATCAAGTTCCATCTTGCTTTGGTTTGGCCTTGCTGCTGAAAATCAAGCCCAGAACTGCAATATGTTTAATGATCTTTTCCTTAACAAGAAAAAAAAATCTGTGTTAAAAGTTGTTTAACAACATATAGTGTTATAACTATTCTCACTTTCCATTACTTTCCATATTGTGCTGCTTTCCTTTTTTTTATCTATGCTTTGATTTCACAGAACACAATATGTGCATGGCTGCTCCTGTCCTTTCATTTTTTTTTTCCTTCCCCTTTTGCTCTATTGAATTAGCAGATATGTCTAACTTCTCATTGTGGAAGTTTGTTTTAGTTGACAATTATTCTTCCATTCTTCAGTGACTTCATAGCACTGAAATGCAGCAGAAATGGCATCAGTGGAGCCATTGGAGCTCTCAGGCATGCAATGCTTCAGTGCCAGCTTATGGAAGCTCATTATCAAGCTGAATTTTTCCCCAGGATTGATTAGTACTTTTGTGTAGCAACCATCACTGCAAAATGCATACTCAAATTTATATGAGACATTCTGTATACAGAAAAATCTTTTCCATGGAAGTTTTTAACTGGTTGTTGGCTATGATTAAAAAAAAAAAAAATATCACAAAGAAAAACCAAAAATATGTGAGTTTTGATGACTCAGGGTTAGTAGATTCTTCCTCTGTCTGACTTAGTTGTGTCTTTTAGTTAGGAAGGGTGAAATTTTTTCTTAGTTAAGTGTAAATAATTTTTTTGCCTTAGAGATAATTTTTTTTTTCCGGTTTATTTCAACTGTATCCTTGATTGCAGATGCATTGAAAATTTGCTTTAAATTTCCTAGAAGACATCATCCTCAGCAGAAAGTGAGGATTCAAAATTCTTTGATGTATAGTAATGTATGAATACTATGCTGCATTTGTTAAGAAAGCAGCACCAGATTTATTGGACAGTTCATACTACCATTCAGATATGTTTATTTTAGTATTTTCTGTTTGAAAATAAATGTAGAAACAAGAATGAAGGCTGTGTTGTTCGTAGCCTTTTCTGCTTCTATTTGGTATGAAAATTCGTGGAATGAAGCATCACCATAAAACTTTTCAGTAATTGTCCTTTCTCTCCAAAATGTCTGTTTTTATGTGCATGATATGAATCCTAGATTAATTTTGGTCTCTGATACAGTAGATTCCTCCCAAGATACTTGAGGCATTCAGCCCCTGTTGAATTAATCTGTTCAGAAACTGACATTTGGGAGAATTGGATGACACATGAAAATTAAATTTCAAGTCAGTTAGTCACTGTAGGTTGCTAATACAGTCAACTGGGAGAAATAAGTATGTCTAGAAGATGATCCCTTTCATGGTGTACAAAGGTGACTAAAGATCTGTCCTTTTTTTTTTTCCTCTCTCTCTCTCTCTTTTTATGAGGTGAGAAGGTGCAAATTGCCTGGAGCTATAAGCACTGAGGTAGCTTGGTTTTTCTTGCAGACTGTTGCTGGGTTTGTGTGCTCATCTATCAATAAGGTTTGGAAGGGTATAGTTATGCCTGAACAGTGTCGGGACTCAGGCATGTTCCCATCTCTCCCCTTGTGCCGTGCAACGCTTAATGCTGAGTAAGCCATGACCTGAACGCCAAACTCCAAGACTTATAAAGTCACCCCAAGTGCTTACCTATGTTTCCTTAAAAGACAGCTCTTCTAATCTCTCTGTAAGTTGTGCCAAAATAATATTTTGCAAAGTCATACTTTTAGTTACAGAAGCTCCACTCTTAAAATATGTGAGAATTACACACTTGACAAATAAGTTATCTGAGGTACATCCTCTGCTAGGTGAAACGTGGTTTTTCCCCTAGGAAGCATTTCTTTACTGAGACAGTGGTCAAATGCTTGAGCAGGCTTTCCAGAGTTGTGGCCAAAGTCCCAAACCTGTCAGTATTCTAAAAGGCAATTGGACAATGCCCTTAACAACAACTTGTTGCTCTTAGCAACAACTCAATTAGTCAGGCGGTTGGACTAGATGATCATCGTAAGTTCCATCCGACTAAAGTAGTCTGTCATATTCTATTCCCTAGAGATTGAGGCTTTGCCATAACTGGGTAAAGTCCATGAGCCCTCTGCATGTTACAGATTATACACTTTACAGAGCAGCCAGAATGGCGTTCCCTAGAAACAGATAGACTCAGACTATAGTTTACACACTGTAGCAAAAAATGGCTGTTGCCTTTATTTTTTCTCCCTCTCTTTTTAAAGTAGAGGATAAAATAGATGGAAGAGGATTGGGTTTGTAGAGATTTCTTCCACCAGGTCCTTGGTTCATTACTAACTAAGCCTTTCCAATCTGATCTAACTGAGATGTATCTTTTAATTTCTCTTCCAGCTCAAGTGTATATTGTCACGGTGTTTTGATAGACAGTGATGCCCATATTTACACAAAACTGGGTATACAGGATACTTTTTCAGGGTAAAAAAGGCTACTTTAGAAGTGATATTGAAATTCTTAACATTTGATTTTTTTAATTAAATGCTCTTTTTAATAATGAGAAAACACTGTTCTTCCTTTGGCACTTTCTTTTATACTGTATTTAGGGTAAAAAAGTCAAACACGTCTATCAGTCTTAAATATTATGAGCTTTTAACTTGCTATATCAGGAAACAGGAATATGAGCTGTCAGAAGCAATGTTGGGAAATACAAAATTCTCTTCTAGTCCGTAGTATATTTGCACTGTTGCAAATAGGCAGATTGATCAGGGAAGATGCCTGCTGAGGAGACTAGCCTCTGAGAAGTATTAGCTGAAACCTTAGTTAGCCCCTGCTACCCATGTGCTGTGCAGTACAAGCTCTGTTTCTCATCCACCTTTGCTTAGAATTGTGAAACTGAATTCTTAGGGACTTCAAACAACAAATCATGAAATGAGAATGATCTGGTTGAAGTACTACAGTTTTTCTTTTTAGAGGTTGTTGTGTCTAACCCCTTGCCATGACCAGATGCCTCAGAAAGTTTCAGAGTTCAGTGACTGCCTCTAACACTGCTTCCTTCTAATTCCCTGTAAACATGGATTAGCTTAAAACTTTGAAGCCCAAATGTTTGTCTGTTGCGTTATCCAGATTCCTTGAAACACTACTGTTAGGCTTATGTTTATACTTTTGCTGATTTAAAGATATAATAGTGGTATTATTTTAAGTAGCAAATTTTCTGTGCACTATCTGCTAACTACAGACTGTGTCAATGCTAATGAGACAGATTGGGTTTGCTGTAAATGAGGCAAATAAAACTTTGCTTAGGCAAGCTGTGAGAACTGAGAATGCAAAAGAGAAGAGATAAAGAAGCAAGTAGATCAAAATTGTAATTATTTCTTAATACTTAAGAATGAGACAGACACTTGTGGAATGTACACTGACTGATGTTATATTTAAACACTAGCAAGCCTTGAACATTTATCATTGACAGTCAATGCAGAATTTAACATTTATCTTCTACTGGTTCTTCTCAAAAAACTTTGTATTTTTACAAAACAAGACTAGGAATCATCTTTGCCTACCCTTCTGAGTGGTCAGCTTTTTCAGCTGACCATCTTCCCTGTGAAAAGAAGGGGGAGAAACACAAGTACAGTAAGAATTTTAAATACTTTTCATGTATAAAGTTGTTTTCTAGGAAAAAAAAGTCACCAATTCTTGGATCTTTCTAGCCTGCCTTTCTACAAAAAGCAATGAAAGTTTATTGAAATCTATAGGTTTTGAATGCCAGTGCCAATAAGCAGTCTCACCATCTTTCCAATCTCTCTATTTCCTGTTGTTTCTAGGGATATTCTGTCATCTTAGCACAATCAGTAGTGCTGACAGCATCTTGTAACAATGGTTAAAGATTAAACGTTTACTGATTTTATTATCTGTCAGCTGCCTTTTAGAAAAATGTTGCAGAGTTGCTTGGTCTGTCCTCTGAAAATATAGGCCTTAGAAGCATGTCACTGAGAAGATGGCTTCTTTCAGTTACTTTTTCCAAACATGCAGCTACTGTCTGTTTAGTTGAAATAGTTTGGATTGTATTTGTTTTTTTCAAAATCCCAAGCATATAAACTGCTATTGCAACATATTATGTAACAGTTAATTCTGCATGGATTTCCTCCCTGGTCCTGAAACCCAAGATTTGTTGATTCCCTTTACTACACATATGTTTTCTATTCATCATGAGGAAAGTTTTGAACTCCCTATCTAGAGCAGTTAGATCCTTATAGTAAGTACTAGAAGATGCTAGGGTAGAGAATTGTGTGGTCATAGGTAACCTGTAAACTCAAATTTGCTCAAATAAATACAGTGGAAAATAGAAGTTTTAGAACTTTGGTGTTTATGAGTGTTGCATCATGTTACTTGGACAAAGATCAAAGTCTACAGGATGCTTCTATAAATAATGGTGAAAAGCCTGTTTTTGTCTGTCATTGATACTACAACCAGTAGATAATTCAAGGAAAAAAAGAAAATTCTAGCATGCCCTTATAAATAACACAGAAGTGTTGTTGTGCTGAGTCTGCCACGAGTTGATGAGGTATAAAGCCTAATCTAAAGCTTTCAAAACTGGTTAGTAGTCAATGTACATGTGGAGAGAGGAAGCTTTTATTGAGTTTAAAAGAAGATAGGAGACAGAAAGATCTTTAAGAAAGATGACTTTAAAAAAGAAGTGCTTGGAAGTAGCACCTCATGATCATGAAATTCATAAGCCTTTGGCAATTTAAAACCATTTACGGTACTCTTTTAATTTAGCTTTTATTACTGATGTCAGGTGTTCCTATTTAATATGCTCTCTGTAATACCTGTTACATAGATCTTTTGCATTTTTCCATTTAATACATTTTTTAAGTTGATAGCAGGCTTGATTATGGAAAAGAGTAGTTCATAGCCTCATTAGCCTTGTTATGATATAAGCACCAGATTTTGAACATACAGTCAATGGAAAAACAACTTGTGCTGTGTTTGTAACTGGCATCACCTTAGCTCGACCACAGATGTGATTCCATCTGGCAATTTCTGTGCTACTAATGAATAACAACATTCAAGTCTTGCAGTATTCTTTGATCAGTAGCATGTAGGAACTTAAAAATGCTGTTGGACTATCCCTACAAATGTAAATTCTGGCACAGGTGAGGTGATAAACCCACAAATCACAGTAAGTCATACAGCAATGTTAGTATCTTGAGTCTGCGTCTAGTTTTCCTTGCTCACTGGACCACACTCTGTGGAGCCAACCTAGATATAATGATTTTCCTTGTTACAAAAGACTTGTAACAAAAGATGGATGGAAAAACATCTGGTTTGAAAACTAAAAATAGGTGGTTTTAATAATAAAATGATACTGGATATGAGTAACCAATTTGATTTCCCTAGAAAGCTTTTACTTGGCAAATAATTTCATGCAATCAAATGTTAGCAATACGACTTGAAGTTAAAAGAAAGTTATTTCTTTTATTGTAAGTACGCTGTTTGTACACTTACTTTTAACCTCTGAAGACATTAGATGCTAGCAATGTTAGGATTTTTTATACCTTAGATGATATTTCATCTGTAATGTCGTGTTTTTGCATTCTGAATACCAGGACAATTTCAAAGCAGTTTTCTATATCTAGTCTGCCTGTGGATTAAGAATTAAACCAGTGGTGCATAAGTGGTATTTGAAGTAATTTCTTACAAAGAAGAGAGGGATGTAGGCTTTGCCCTGTGTAACTGTCTTTCTTCAGGTGAGGATGTGCCAGTGGTCCACTTCTGTTGGGTTTAAAAAACACAGATGTGAGGCTGCCAGAAAACAATATTGGATGTTTTCAGTTTAGCTCTGAAGTGGAGACTAATAGAGGGAAAACAACTTTGTCAGCTATCTGAAATGTCTCTAATATTAATATTTAATAAAAGGTATTTCTGTCTATAGTATTTTTCAGGGCAGACGTGAATTATAAAGCACAGTTCAGAAACATACTTCTTTCTTTTCTCATCTCTTAGTAAATGCATGGTATAAAGTAGTGTTTGAGAGAGTGCATTAGAATCAGTTATTTCTTTGCTGTTTCTTTTTATTCTTTTACTAAGTATTTTTTTCTTCCCTTCTTTCTGGCTTACCTGAGAAATGAAGTCATAAACTGTATTGCAGATTATAAAGTCAGAAGTTGGCTCATTCTGAGTTAGTATATCCTATCTGGGAATCAGGAGGCTAAATTAAAAATGCAGTTATAAAATGGCATATATTTGGAAGCTTTGTTCTCTTAAACCCGAACCTTCTGTTGACTGACGTTAGATGATCCAGAAGCAGATGCTGCAGCAGCTATTTGTTGATTTAGTTGCTATGGTGACATGATACATTCATGTACAGCAGGAAGCTCACTGTACGTTGGCTAATTTGATAGGAAGGAAGGCTTGAGGTAGGTATTGCTGACTATATTGTTAATTGATCCTACCTTTCCCATCCTGCCTCCACATGCTTCGTGGATGCACAGCTCTAGAGGAAGGTGAAGGGGGATCCTCCTGCGTGGCGTTCAGGTTAAGGTGCCCTGTTAACAGGAGGGGGGGCAGTGTTCCACACATCCCCGAAGATTACCTCAGTATTAAGTGAATGGAACAGATTGAAGCAGCCGGAGGGTGCCTGTTGAATCTTCCTTCATCCTTTGTCACTGTGGTAGCACCAGTTGAATGAGAGAAATAAAAGGATGCGAGCAACAGTAAGTCAAAGCGCTAAGGCTTTTGAAATGGGTTGTGAGATAAAGCATGTCACTAATTAACATCTTGATTGGAGCTATTAGTGGAGAAAAATGTAATTGTTCTGAATATGTGCCCTAATGACAGAGCATAAATGTGGCTCTGCCTGGAAGTTGTGCTGTATTATATTCCCCCTTTTCTAGAAATACACCCTTTTATAATCTTGTTGCAGACAGACTGTTAAAGATACAGTGTACATCTTACAAAGAGATTGGCTGTACCACCCTCTTAACAGCTTGAGTGTTTTAAAAATTGTCAGAGTCAGAATGACCAAGAGTATTAGCTGCAATGTTTTCCTAAATTTGGAAAATACTCAAAAATGAATCTACCTTTGTCCTTTTCAGTAAAAATCTCATGAGTACTGCTAAGCTAATTTCAGTTGCAGTATTTCTAGACAAACCGCTGCTTTTTTTTTTTCATGTTGATATGTATTAACAGTGCATTTAGAAATACCATTTTGGTCAAGTCTTTCCATTATTTGTGATTGCTGACAATCTTTTGCTACTGACTCAGCACCTATAACCATATAATGCTAAATATAGATGTTTTAAGATAAATAATAAACAAAACAAAACAAAAAAAAACCCCAAGCCTGAAACACTTCTCTTTCCTGGTAAAACATCTTAGAAAATAGTATTGTTTCTGCTAGTATAAAAATGGTTTGTGATTCTATTATCTTTAAATTATGGTTTTAAAGGTCC
Organism: Cisticola juncidis; assembly: GCA_013400215.1. Classification (NCBI taxonomy): domain Eukaryota; kingdom Metazoa; phylum Chordata; class Aves; order Passeriformes; family Cisticolidae; genus Cisticola; species Cisticola juncidis. The sequence goes on from VXBR01000897.1 coordinate 2,549,856, forward strand.
AGGCAAACCTTTTGGAACACTTTACCCTCTTGCTTTTTAGGAAGTTTGTTTGTAGGAAAAAACTCCCCATAACCCCAAAAACACACACATTCCCCAAAACCACTCCAGAATGAGAGAAAAACAGAACTCTGCTTTTTAGTAATATTGTTTTGCACCAACTTGTAATATTCCTTGTTGTACAGGAACAGTTCTTTCTGTATAGTTACATTTAACTGTGCTTTAACCACAGTTTGTAATGTATCACACTCTTATTTCTTCATGTTATATATTTAATATTAGCAGTGATTAAAATTATTGTACCGTGTTTTAGCTTCCCTCCTCCCTCCACTTTCTCCTTCACATCTTACTTCCCTGCATTTTTTGGTATTTTAATGTGTATGCCAGGTGAGGAATCGGCTTTGTTGCTAAAGGATTGCTTTGTTTGTTTGTTATGATCTGATATAATTAGTGGTAGATTATTAGCATTCTAGTTATATATGTTCAGAGGATTTTAGCTTGGTGGGAAAATTTGTCCCAGATTTCACTCATTCTAGAAAAATATGTAAATTTACGAAGCGTAACTAACGTCTTTTAGAGGAAGATTCAAAGTAACCCTTTCAGTTCCTTTCCACTGCACAGTGAGATGGTGGGAGGCTTGGGAGAGAGAAGGATTCAAAATGCCCCTTTGCACTGAAATTCAGTCTGGTTCCTCTGGTTTTCTTGCCTTCGTGGCTGTAGACAGAGCTAACCTATGGAGAGAACAGAGTGCCAGTTCTCATGTGGGCTTACCCCACAACTTCACACATGACACAAACGTTAATGTATTTTGGTTTCTTTAGTCTCAGTTAGGATTTAAAAAATTAACCTTTTTCTTTTCCCCTTCAGGAGGCTGATAGTCCTTGGTACTGAAGGTTGAGTTTAAGAGCCAAGATATTCTGGAGACAGAACAAGCCTGATGATTTATTTTTCTTTATTGCAAATACAAAAATCTCTCTCCCATATCCCAGTAACTCTAAATTACAGCTTCAGTTTTTCGGCTAACAGTTAGCTGTTTTGGAATAAAGCTATAAGTATTAGGAAAGTTAATTTTTTTAAATGATGTTTTACATTTTTAAATAATGTTTTACATTACAAGTAGCTGATAACTTTTACAGACAGAGAAGCTTTTGGGTATAAAAGCATTTATTTGGACAATACAGTTTATTACATGCTAGGAAAGATTTGGAAATTTGGCTGTAAATACCAAACTTGTAAACAAAGTTTTATTGTAGCTGGCTTGATTCTCTTGATGTTTGTGCTGGCTTAGAAGAATCAGAAACTGTATCAGTCAGTCCTGTCCTGTTAGAAATACAGGTATTATTTGAACAGTGGCTCTAAAATGTGGAATATATAAAATCATTATAATGTGATAAGGGTAAGTTAAACTCTCTTTCATAAACCTTATTCAAATCTGCAAAAACCTAATTCTGATCTGCAAAAAAAATCTCTAAATTAGGAAGATCCTCATAACTTTATAGAGCAGTGTGAAGGAGAAGGTTAACAAATGTCTTAATTCTGGATTTGTTTTGGTTTGTGTTTATGTGAAAGAGTATCTAATATACTTCTAAACACAATCATTTGTTGTTTGGGGGTTTGTTTTGTTGGGATGGGGTTTGGGTTTTGGTGGTTTGGGTTTTTTTACTTTGGACTAAATTTAAATTTTTAGAACCTAAACAATAAATTAAGAGTGTTATTAATATTTTGAATATGTAGGTTTTGTATCAGATAAAATCTTTTTTGCCTTATAGGTCCTCCAAATGTAGGTAATTGATAGAAATGGCAAAGTAATTTTAAGGTACTAGTTTTTCACTGGCTGTATGGTGTGTGTTTATTTAGGGAGGAAGCTTTGCTCTTTAGCCTTTTAAATTTTATTTGAGACATGCTTTTGCATATGTACAATGGTGAGCAAAAGAGAAAAGTATCAAACTTGCTGTGATATCTTTTGAAGTTAGCTTTTAGAGCTTTTTGATTTATTTCATTATTTACTTATCAGGTGGTTTTTTTTTCCTCCACGGGGACAGAAATTGTTTGGACTTCTAATTGTATTTACAGTTTCTGCTGTGGAAAGATACTGCCTTAAAACAGCAAAGATATTAAAAATTCTGGTTTTACTTTCCTGCTCTGCAAGTTTTTCACCTCATCTAGGATTCTTTTCAGGATGAATCCAATTATGATATTAGTATTTCACAATGATGTCCATAGTTTTGTGTTTCCATTTTTTTTACTAACCACCTGATGGAGACCAGTTCTTAATTGTGCAAGGCTATTTATAGTTTGTCAATTCTTTTTCCACTGAAAGTACCAGGGAAGCTCTTTCGTTCATGTTGCAATGTAAATAGACATTTGTGATGGTGCCACAAGTCTAATCCTTCCTTTCTTTTCTGTTAGGTAGCTGAAATTATTTTGAAAGCTGTCAGTCTCCTGGTACATCACTACTTCTGTTAGGAGGATGGACGTTCAAGTAGAGAAGCTTGTAGAAGTGCGTATCTTACACAGATGGAAGGGTTGGTTTTAATTGTTATTTCAGTGGAGTTAATGGGCTTTTTGGCCTTAACTAGTGTGCCAACAAACATATCCAAAATAAGATTATCTAACTATATTTTAAATTCATTCTGCCCTCGCTGTGCTCCTATGAAGAAATAAGTTAACCGTGTATTTATCTGGCATGAGCAAAGTCTTAGGTTGCTTATGAAAATATTCTGTGTAACTATGAAAAACATCAGTAAGATACACATCAGCTATATTTTGTATTGTTGCTTTTGTATTGTTTTGCTTTTGAAAGACACTGCTGTGACCACACTGGCAGAGTGAAATACCTCTAAGGATCTTATTTCGGCTTCTGCAGCCTCTGCTTCTTGCTGATAAAAATTACTTTTACACCTTTATGAAAATAAGTGTTAACATTTGGCCTTAAGTTTTTCCTTTCTTTGTAGCAGCCTGCTGAGTCAAGGTGGCTGCAGCTCTGCCCTGCACAGCTTTCCCTTCCACCTTTCGTTACTTGCATTCTTACGGGGGTTTCTTTATGACTCCAGCCATTTTTATCAAATTCATTTCTTTTGTGTTAGAAACAAGCTGAAAACTTGGAAAAAACATTAAACTCCTTTCCTGGTTCAGTCTGCAGAAACATCCTGTATTTTCTCTTGCAGATAGTGAAGAGTTTGACTGAATAAAAAGAAGTAACTCTGAACATTCTCCTCTTTGAACATTTGTACTTCCATTGATTCCTTAGATGCAAGATCTAAATACTTTCCATCCTGCTCACACTATGTAGTAGTAAATCCTATATGAGATCTTCAGATTTAATAATTTAAAAATAATTGTATCTGTTAATGGTAGTACGTGCAGTCAGTGTTACATATCTTTGTAGGATGTGATTATACTACTTGAGCTGCAATAAAACTATATTCAGTTTGGAATTCTTTAGGGAGAGAATTACTATAGAACAGTTTTATATAAAAATTGTTGTATTCTAAAAATGTATTTGCCACATCTGACCAGTTCAAATTGTTATTTAAGGTGAAGAATAGATTTTCAAAACCTCTCGAGACACTCAAGAGTGTGTCTTACTTAGTCCTTCAAAAAGGCAAAATATTGTAGTGCTTCTTCAGGATACTGTCAGTAATTGTTTACACATTAGTAATTTAAATGTGCTTTGAATGTTCATGGAGACTGAGGCTAAGTGTTGTGAAACAAGGCAGTTTTAGTCAATCTTTTCTTGCAGACTGTCTGATAAGAGTGATCTCAGGAACAGTTTTCAGTTCTGTATGGATCTGTGCTATATTTGGTACTACTACAGCATATTCATTATTAAAGGTGTCTGGTCCAGCACTGGGGAACATTGCCAAGTATTGCTTACTTTTCCAGTGTAGATGTGGCTTTAGGTATCACTGATGTGGTCAAGGCAATGTGGCAGTTCTCCCAGGAGAGATGAGAAATATTATAACCCCTTGGTTTGTAGACTGGGTACAAGGAGATGGGGATATTAAAAAACATTGAAGGAGGTGGATGAAATTTATTCAGAACTGTTTTTCAGCAAATCCCATAGCAGAGAAGCTAGGAAACATGTAATTAGTAGGAGATGGTTTTAAAATGTCTAAAAAGAAAATTTCAGGAACTTACTGCCACAGGAGGTTGTGGAGGCAGTTCAAATTGTAAGTGAACTCAAAGAGTTTAGGCAAACATATGGACAGTAAGAGAGACAGACTGCAGAAAGTGGCCTGGCTCACATACTTTCCTTAAACAGCATCTTAATTGATATATTAAGAGTCAAAGTGCTTGGCTGGATGGGCTGCTGACCCAGACCATCAGGTCATTTTCCTATGTTCTTGCTTGGCTTCAGCTTCTGCCTGAGTTCAAACAGCAATTTTAGGAAATACACACTGAGCTTTCTAATGCATGGCATTGTTAGTTTTGTTAGAAGGCTTTTTGTTAGGAGGTCTTTGCTAATCCAGACAAATTAAACAACTACAACGTTTAATATGTTGCTCATTTGGTTTGGATTTATGTTATGAAATATCCTATATAGAATAAATTAAGTAGCATTGAAAAGTGTGAAATTTCACTTCTAAAGCTGATAGTTTTGACAACTGATGTTTCGGGTATTTCGGACTTCAGCCATTCAGTGGCCACTTTTTTATTTATGCAAGAACTGCTTTTAAGTAAGTGTGTATCTGCACTCCTGTATTGTCAACTTGTATGCTAATCTCTGGAAAGAGATTTTATATTGTTTTTCATCAGGAACTGTATTGAGATCATGTGGATCATCATTAAACAGATATTTTAAGGAAAGAGTTTATAGCCACAGTGGAAATGACATACAAGTGGTTGACCTGATACTCCTATTTCTTAGTGGCAATGCCTTAACATGTTTTGAGACAAAAATACATTGAGTCAAAATTCTGATACCATTCAGAAATTACACTTGTACATTTTATTAGGTTCCATTATGACTGATTGTGCTTTAAAAGTGCTTGTATGATTCTAGAACTTGTATCAAGGCTTCAGTGTCCTAAGTTACCATTATTTTGTTAAGATTGTGAAGTTCTCAATTTGTGTTTTGTTGATTTAGTAAGACAAATAGCCCTTGAAAAGTGCCCATTCTGAAGGCACCTCCCACTGAGACTGACACATCACAAATGAGGTTTTCTTCTGAGTGTCAGAGTTATCTTAGAGAAGCAGGCAAAAGATAGAATGCAAGTCAGCCTTTGGGTAGCAGAACTTGGGGTACTGTGAGTAAAGCAACAGAATTTATCACAAAAAGGTTGAGGCACAAGAAGAGATGCTAAACCATCAGATTTTTCCAAAGCTTTTCTCTTAGCTCAAGCCAATTTGAATGTTTTGCTCAAAAGAGGAAAGAGGTCAAGATCTAGAATATTCGGTGTGAAAGACTCAGGCCTTGGTTTTCAGAAGTACTGATGTCACAGCGCATGAAGTAACATGTTGGCTGAGGGGGTGTGCAAGGCTGCACAAAGGCACCTCAGGTTAGGTGAAGGAGCTGTAAAGAAGAAACCCATAGATTTTTTTTATTTTTTTTTTTTACCTGGAACATGATGCTGTGTAAAATCCATGTTACATTTTCCTTTAGAGAAATTTTCTTGCATCCTTGATTACGTGCTGCAGACTTTCATAAGATAAGGGGGAATTCCTGTGAGTCACTGTCAGTCTTCTGTACTATCTCTTCTGATCAGAAAGGTACCAATGTCTTTCCACTCTCCATGCATAGCTTTAATTTTTCTTATTTCAAATCATATCTACTGAGCTACAGAGTGTCAGAAATGCCCTTCTCAAAGCTGTGATCACTCCGTGTGGTTCACCTGTGATAAGGTTGGTCCAGAAGCCACTTTTGGTTATACACTGCCCCAGCCTAAAGACTATTGAAACCAGCAGTTCTTGAAACTTCTGAAATTTCTTCAGCCCTGATTCAGAATCTCTTTTGGCACACTTGGCAGCATGCACAGCCTACCTTATAATAGCTGTAAAATACAAATGTGAATGCACTACATAAAAGCAAGGCTGAAAGTGGGAGTCAGTGAAATACAGTCGGGCATCGAGTAGGCTTATTGTCCATTGAAAAAAGTCACTCTATTTCCTGTTTCTGGGAACTGAGATCTCCTTAAACTGCATTAAGTTGGTGAGTCTCCCCACCCTTTGGATTGACTGACAGATGTCATCAGAGATGGGAAAATCTGCTGACATCCTGAGTGTCAGAATGGTGCTGGACTCCATTAGGTTGCTGATGCTGAGCAGTGCTTGCCTTGTTGTTCACCATGCCTGCAGTGCTGAGCCTTTAGCTTCTCAGAGCACCTATGAAGAGAGCAACAAAGGTGCTCACACAGGAAAAGCTGATTTAGCACAAAACTAGTAGGCACAGGGCTCTCTTGCTGCAGTTGGGCCAGTGTGTGTATTCCCATGCTTAAATCCACTCTGCCAGCTGGAGCCTTGGATGGCCAGCAGCAAGAGGTCTGGGGGAGGAAAGCCAGCATGTTTCCAAGAGAACAATAAAACCCAGATTACCAACCTCAGGCACTCGCACAGAATAAATAGGAACAACTGGGAATACCAGTCAACTCACATGCCCTGTTACTTTAAAAGCAGGAATCAAGGGCCAGCCCTCACCCTTAAAGCTTTTCTGCTTCTCGCAGTTCATATGATGGTGACCAAGAATATTGAGCTGAGTATAATGGGAGAGATTGACTGTCAGCTTTAGCCAGAGTGGCTCCTCCCAGGAATTTGGGCACCTAAATCAGCCGAAAGAGATGGGCAAATGTAGCTATCCAGCCCACACATAACAGATGGAGAGACATTCTCATGTACTGTGAAGCTTTTAGGTACTTTTATTCCAGTCTAAACTTCAAGCTAAAATTTTCAATTGTAACAGAGGGAAGAGTTTATCAGTGAAATATGCCTTCAAAAGGTTATGCCTGCCTGGGGAGTCCAAAAAAGAAATCATAAGAACTCATGTATTAATATTTCTCGCCTTCATCACATTCTGAAGTTGTTAAAATGCTACCTTCAGATACTTCAAAATAAACTCTGGCAATGCAATATTTTCTGAAGACCTTTAAGTCTCCTTTGAAATTCATTAGTAAAATCATCTTGTTTAGATTATATTATGAATGCTAACTCTTAGTGAATTTTACATTGAGCCACACTTCAGAAGATCTGGAAGGTTTAACTTGATAAAATGTGAATATTGATATAGTTCATTGTTTTTTCTCAAACAGCCTAAAGCTTCTAGAAAGAAACATGTGAAACAAGATAGTATTTTTAAAGTGCTTGCTCAAACCTGAGCTAATCAGTGTTGAAACACACAGCCTAAGCTTGAAAATGTGAATGTCTATCATACCTCATTGATACATTAGCGTTAGAAGTTAGAACTTACTGTCTTTTCTTTAATTGGTGAAATTTCTCCAGCAGAAAGGGAGGGATTCATATGATTTCTGCCATTTTCTTATCCTTTCCTTTGTCTCTGGTATTCCTAAAATGAGTAACGCTCAAGTTTCCAGTTCTGAAGATTGGTTGGTTTTGTTTTTGTAAACATGAAATGTTTTATTTTCTTTTAGCAAAACAAAGTAAATTTTTGGCCATAACGCTCAAGAGTTGTGTTTGTAAAGATTTCTTTCCTTCTGATTTGTAGAGGGAGGAGGACATAGGCTCTATTTAGATGTGTGCAAGGAAGACTGAAGAAAGTTCTGTCCAGAAAGGAAATGATAAAATGCACCTGCTCTTCTACTTTTTAAAGTTTTTTTTCTCCTTTGTTCATAATTTTAGCTAGGTTTTTCATGTTTACAAACTTCTTTTCCTCACAGAAGGGCAGGTTTCAAATAAAAAATACAGTAATCTAAAATGCTAACAGGCTTTTGCTTTGGTACAGACTTTCTCTGTTTATTTTGGCTGCTGTGCTTTGCTATCATCTCTGCATTGCTTGGGTTTACAAAATTAGGATAACCAGCTTTCCACAAATAAAATTATACATATTGTTTCATGCTGGGCATCTGGTGCACTTACTTTGTCATGACGTCTAACATTTTTTATCATTAATGAGTGTACAAATATGCTTGGGTCATGTAAAGAGGGACATGACACACTATCTTCCTTGTATTGAAAACTGTTTGTCAAGTGGTTGATGTCAAACACTGAGAATTCTAGGCTTCCTTCTCAAAGTTAACGTAATGGTTTGATTAATGCTGAAGTTAATGCAATTTGTTGAAATAATCTAAGTTGTACAAATAGCTTTTTAATTATACCAAGCAGTTGAGAAAATAAAATTTGTACAGGTACTGTTCTACTTAGTTGTTGTTCTAGCTTTCATTCTTTGAGAAATGTTTGTTTAAAAATATCTGTGCTTGTTCATGCTCTTATCATTTTCTCTGTGGGATGAAGACAGCAAGAAGTGTGAAGTGAAAAATAATGTATTTACTGACTAGAAAAAGAAATACTTTTTTTCTCAGTAAAACTTTTGTTTTGCGCACACCAGACTTCTGTAATGTATTCCTATGTAATGGTTGTAAATGCTCTTTTATTTTTAAGGTTATTCTTGTGCAAGTTAATCCAGGGGAAGCATTTACAATAAGAAGAGAAGATGGACAATTTCAGTGCATTACAGGTAAAGTTGATACATTTATTTTAATATTTTCTGAGTCTGAATCAGGATTAATAAAAGGCAATTTATGGTGAAAGTAAAAGAATGACAGCATTTATTTTAAATATGAGTGCTGTCTAAAGACCTGAAAGATTTTGTGCTAAGGATCATTGGGATTTAGATTTCCCTGCCATAAACCAAGTACTTTTTCTTATGTTATATTAGATGAAATTGCATTTCTTGGGGAGGAGAAGGGAGGAAGGCTTTCATATTGCAAATCAAAAACATTAAGGCTGTTTTAGCAACTTCTGATTAAGCTCATTTATTTCACAGACCTCAAATTAAAAGCTACAACTGTTAATATGGCTTGAGTTTAGGTTTTTTTATTCTTTGCTATCATGTGGACATTGTTTCCCTCTCAGTTATCCCACCTAGTTTCTCATTATCTCTAGGTTCCAAATTGCATTATTTCTGAGTTCTAGCAAGTGCAGCTTCAAAATACAAATGTTTCATCTAATCACAGCATCCTCTTATGCAATGGTCAGTTTGGATGTTGTTTTTTTATTCCAAATGACCATAGCTCCCAGTTAAGCATATCTTGGAAGTACTGTGACAAATGAGCAATCACCTGTTGCTGCTGCATAGAATACTATTTTACTGTGTTGTAAGAGAGTATCCACAGATTCAGCTATGGGATCACATTTTTGTTTGTCATTATCTGGCCAATGAATCCTACCTTTTTTAAAAAATTTTTTTCTGGATGTTGGCCTAGCTCCAACAGATACTGTTCTGGGAATTTGAAGCAAGTATTTTCCAGCTCCTTTCCCTCTTCTCTCCAGTGTGATAAGAGCTGAAAGGTCTGGTTTCCAGTGTCATAGGCAGGTCCTTTGGCTACAAAACAATGATTCAAAGGAGGCCTTAGATGTAGTTAAATTTATATTAACAGTTCTTAGAATCTACGTATCTCTTAGCACCATATTTTAAAACTTTGTGCTGATTGCATGGTATTCTTGCATTGTTTGAGCCCCAGATGGATCAGTGTTGCCGCTCACCATTCTATACAGCTTATTTGAAACATGATATCTAATAATTACTTGACAATACATGAGGGAAATAGAATGATTTTTGTCTTGCAACTCAAGTTAAAGAACAGATAAGATATATTTTGCTTCTATTGCACAGAATACTGAGGGGAGTAGCACACATTGCACGTTTGGTTCTAATGTTTGATTTACCAAATGGTCTTACTGGTGGAGAATGAATTGACACTTTCCTGGCATGATTGTCTTCAAAGCAGGAAGTGTTTAATTAACTGCAACAAAGTTAAGATCATATCTTTACAGATATGATTCTAACCTTCCATGGTACATTATCCTTACTTGGTGCCTCTTCCTTTGGAGTAGGCAGCTTACTATTGTGATTTCATTCAGCTATAAATTTCTTTATCCTTTAAATATGAAAGTGAGCATAAGCAAGTTACTAGATGATTGTTTCTGGGACTCACTGAGTGTAAGCTGAGGTACAATCTTTACAACTTCCCTGAAAAACAGCACTGCAGTCTGGAAAACTACATCCCAAATCAGTACCGCAGCTTTTGCAAACCTCCTGTCACATGGATATTCTTCTTGTCCTTCCCCCTTCCTGGAGATGAAATTGTGGATCATAGTTGTTCGTAAAACAGCGGGCATAAAGATTCTTTTCATATCTGTGAATTTAATAATCTTTATACAGAACCTCAGTTGCACCTGATCTTTAGAATATTGCTTTTCTGGTTCATTCTTGCCACTTCTGAGACATTTCTGTGGTTTTGAGCGCTATGCCAATGGATCTTTGCACCTTTCGGGTTGTTGGGTCTGCCTTAAAAGAAAAAATTCCCTTAGTAATTGATGCTGTACCTTTTTCATTGTATTGTATTGCAGATCATGAGGGGTGTCTACAATTTGGTTTTCTGTGTAGAGATTTGTATAAAATAAACTATTTTAGGTGGTGTAGACTATAGAGAGTAATTTGATATTGGTCCTTTTGTTCTGCCACAACTTCTCAAAATAGTTTGCTCTTGACTTGTCTACAAAAAGGATTTCCAGTCTGCAAAATGGGTTACATCTGCAGGAGTCTTGAAACTAAGAAAGAAAGCAAGCTCGCGTCAGTTCCTTGTTTTTTTCTTCACTGTATACACTCAGTTGTTAGGTGAAATCATAGTTAAAGATGCAGAAATATATGAGAATGGTTTGGATAAATGTACAAAGATGTTTATTCTTCAAAAGGCATGAAGAAGGACAAGATGGCTAAAATTTAGTGGAAATGCAATCAGTGGGAAGTTAATTTAGTCGTTATAATGTTTTTTAATAACTTTTTTTCAATCTTAGTTTTTTCTGTAAATATCTGCCCATTTTTTTAATCTTCTCTGACTTAAAGGTCTCTGCAAAGAACACATACACAGTTTTTTCAGTGATGTGTGATATAAAAAATTGGAATTATGTAAATCTAGTATTAAAATGAAAGAGTGGAAGTTGAGAAGCTGCAAGCTGTGTATGGATCCCAGATAGCAGTGCAGATAGCCAGATACATTAGTTTGAATGATTTGGTAAGTCACACTTCCTTAGATAATTCTAAATCTCTCTTGTGCTTTATTGCTGGTCAATTCACCTTGAGATTGTGCTGTCAATGTGGATTGTTAATAAATCTAACCATAACGTTAATTGTGTTTTCTTGCATCAGATATTTTCTTGTTGGAAACATAGAGATGCTCTGTCACTCTCCATGCTGTTCTTGTCATCTAGTCTGTTTTTAAAGAGAACTGTCCTTATTTTGGCAACACTCTAGATAGGATAAAATTTCTCAACCTGAAAATGACGAGAGTTAGTGTCTCTTCAGGAGAAACAAGAGGTGTGAATAAAGTGGCTGTTTAGAGTTGTCCTTGAGTCAATGAAACTTAAAGCACTAATTAATGGATACACACGCGATGCATTTTCTGTGAATTATGCTTCTGGAGAAAATGCTGCATTTACACACAGGTCTTTGTACTGACTTACCATGTCTGCTCTCACAGGTGATCTGTAAAGCTTTGACTGGTTTGGAACTACATTAAGTGAGAAGCAGCTTCTTAATGTGGTCTTCTTCCATGGCAGTGGAATATTGAGTGAACAATATTGAGTGAAAAGGCTCTTAAGAATAATTCCTGGTTTAAAATCTCCTAAGGAATGCAAAAGAGCACTGATGTTAGTTAAGGGACCCTTTATCCTTGGTGAATTCCATTCCTTTATTTTGGTGACCTTTTAATGAATAAAAATAACATGTATTTTATTCTTTATTTCTGTAGAATAAGAGGCATGGTTACTTTATATTTCTGTAGTTAGTAGCTTTGGATCATAGTTGGGTTTCTGTAGCCTGCATTTTGACTTAAATACAGCTTTGATTGAGCACTTCTGTGTGCCAATGGCCATATTTTTTGGATATTATAAAATATTTTCTTTTCCTGCCTAGTGATTTGTCTGATAGTGACAACTCGTGCTCACCCTTGATGCAGCTTCAATTTAAACCATTTGTTAGTCTCCTTCTTTACAAAAACACGGGGCAATTCTTGCTAGATAGATAGGAACATATCTGTCTGTGTAACCATGTGTTAGACCAAAATGTTTATTTTCAAGAGGTCTCTTAAATCTATGAAAAATTTCACATATACTAGAAATACTCAGACTTCTATGGAAACTTTCCTTAAGCTAAAATTTTCTTCTGCTAATATGAAATGATCAGCAACGTTACAGTGATTCAGAAAATCAGGTTTGAAATGTATGAATGGGTTCTCTTTGTAGAAGTGAATTACTGCAGATCACTCATTCATGAATTCTTCCTATTGCAGAATAAATGAATGAAGATGACTCATCTTGAGGACATTTTGTAACAGTCCCAAGTTACAGCTAAAGGCTATTAAATGTTACTTGACACAATAAGAGAGACCATGTTCTGTATGTCTCTGCAAAGGAAAACTGCCATTTTCATAATAGAATAAGAAGACTTATGTAAATTAGAATGAGTCATAAATGCTTCATGCTTTGAAATTAAATGAAATGTCAGTATTAAGGTTAGGCTCTGAGATAAAAGTTAAGCAAGCTTAACCTAATTTTTTCTCTTTGAAACAAGAAATAAAATTCTTCTGAAAAGTGTTTTCAAGGAAGTCAAGAGGAAAAGAAGATACATCAGTTCTGGGACTACAGTACTGAAACACAAACTTTAGTTTGTTCTAAGATCAGCTTGAGCTTGGCAAAACCAAACCTGCTCATTACCCAGAATATTTTATGAATAAAACTGTTACAGAATCACAGAATGGCTTGGTTTGGAAGTGATCTTCAAAGATCATCTACTTCCAACCCCTCAGCCATGGGCAGGGACACCTTCCACTAGACCAGGTTGCTCAGAGCCCCATCCAGCCTGGCCTGGAACACTGCCAAGGATTGGGCATCCATGATTTCTATGGGCAACCTCTGACAGTGCCTCACCACCCTCATGAAAATTTCTTTCTTACAGCCAATCTAAGCCTACTCTCTTTTGGTTTAAAATGTTACTTCTTGGGCTGTAACAATAGGCTCTGGTAAAAAAGTCTCCATCTGTTTTATAGAAACAAAGGCTGCAATAAGGTATCCCCAGCACTTTCTCTTGTTTAGACTGAAAACTCCACCTCTCTCAGCCTGGCTTCACAGGAGAAATGCTCCAACCTTCTGAGCAATTTTGGCCCTCCTCTGGACCTTCTTCAAGTCCGTGTCTGTCTTGTGCTGAGGAACCCAGGACTCCAGGTGGGAGGCAGAATCATTTCCCTTGCCCTGTTGGACATGCTGCTTTTGATGCAGCCCAAGATACAGTGGTCTGGCTGGGCTGCATGTACACATTGCCAACTTGTGTCTAGTTCTTCATCCACCAGTATCCCCAGATTTTCTGCAGGGCAGCTTTTAATCTATTTTCTACTCTTTTCTGCTGTCAAGCTTGGCATGGTTTTGATTGTTTATAGATACTGTTAGAGCAGGCAAACTGAGCATCTTAAAATCTGCAAGTAACTGCTACTTAAGTACATTTGAAGCAAAAAACCCTAGATTTATCTTGTTCAAATATCATCTTGTGCTTTGGTGTCAAATTTTATTTTAAAAGAATTTATTAGTAGTGGAAGTGGTTAAAGACCTATCATAAATTCTGCACAAATTGCCACAGACTCCTGAGAAGGGCCTTTGTTTGTTGCTAATGGTCATTGAGAGATGCTTCTATCACAAGACCACCATAGCTTATTATCAAATCCTAAACCACTGTGCTAAGTGGAGGGAGTGTGTGCTGTCATTTTGTGGTGATTTTAGAATGTACAAAGATACCTGGCACTGCAGTAGTGGTCACATTTATAGACTTAAAGGGTGACATCACCTCTACCATATCTTGTTTGTTAAATAATTCGGTATCCAATTAGCACTGGGCAAAGTTTAGGAATAAAATAATATTTAAATACACAGCTCTCTAGTAATGGAACAAACTAGCAAAACCAATAAAACACTACTAACAAGATTTCTCTCCTAGAGCATATCTAGTCTTCTTGGTAGTTTAATAGCCTGAGTAGTGGACCCCTTACAAGTAAACCCAGATGTTTATTACAGAGGTCTAGTGCTTTGGTTTTCCTGCTTCCATTAAAAACTTCCATTCTTGAAGCCAGCCAGAGAAGCTGTTCTGGGTGATCTTTTTCTTTGTCTAGGTTGAGAAGAAGCAATTTTTTCATCCTTGTTTCCATTTACCTATTTCTCATTTTTAAATATTGAAATGCTGGATGACAACATGTGTAAGTTTATCTGCTTCCCTTTTCATCTTCAATGATGCTTTGCAGCTTTTCTCCTCAGTAGCATTCTGAAAACATAGATGCAAGGTTTTATGTATCAGTTCATTTAAAAAAATTCTAAAAAATTCTCAAAACAACCTCACTCTAAATGGTAAGGGATTTTAGTTGTCATCTCCATTCCTTTTATGTAGAAGACTAAAGGTATTATGTAAGGCTAAAACTGGATATGGATACTTAGGTTAACATCCTTTTCTACATATTAATTTTAGGATCTCCACTGGAAGTATTTAGAGGGCCTATAAAAAAGGCATTGAGGGAAGCTAAGACCAGTCAACTGAAAGTATGGGGTCAGAGCAAGCTACCGTGGTTTGCTGCTAATTAACTCTTGGTTGAGGATGTCAATGCAGAGGGTCAGAGCTGAGTTTATAGGAGTAGCTTAACTCTAAAGAACCTCAGTTTGGGAATGACCTTTAATACACTTTTTTTTAAAAAAAATAAAGTGTTTTTTATTTCTAGGTGTCTTCACTCAAACTAAAAATAATATTAGTATTGGCCAGCTATGTGGGAGTATGACTGCAGAGACATAATTCCATTTTGTATTGAAACGAGATGATGAGGGAAAGTGGTCACAAAGCGTGGTTGTAGCAGCTTGATTTAGAGCTGTCTTATTCCAAAATAATTTTAAGTAGGAGCTGCTCTTTTTATAGCTTAGATTGATAAACAGGGTGCATGAATGCCCTTGCAAATACTGTTGAAGACTTAACCCTTGTATCTTTTACTGGTAGGTTAGCCTAGAAATTGGATTGAGATATGGTAAATACTCTTCTGGTAAGGTAAAGAAATAATGATTGATTTAAGCCCTCACTGCAGTGCATGTAGAATGCTCATGTGTTGACTTTGACACTTAGCACTAGTCAAGTTGGTAAGTTGAGTATAACTGGCAGGTAAAACTTGCCTGCTGCTGCAGCTCTTCTAGTACAACTGCTGAATTAAGGTTGGGTTCAGACACATCTCCTTGGTTCTGTAGGCCCTCTTGCAGTGGGACAGACGCAGTCTTCAAGAGTCATAACCATCTTTCAAATTTGTTGTGTTAATTCAGTGAAAATTGCCAAGTACTGCAAAACAAGGTCGTTCTCCTGACAAGAATAAAACACAGCAATCCAGAATTCTGTTCTGTAGATTTGCCTCTCTCTGCTCTGAGAGTGACCATGAGAATTAACCTTGTAACAGAGTTCCCTCAGCCTTCTCTGGGCACTGCCTGACCTTGTTCTCCATTAATTCTGATGACTGACCAGTTCTTTGGGGTCCCAGTCTCATTGAGCCATTAAAGAAGCAGGCAGAGATGACACAAGAAACTGTTATTGGAAAAACTTACTGTATCGTGCTGCTTTTTTGCCAGAGCAGCTCGCATTACTGTTGTGCCTACTTTGTTAATGTTATAAATACTAGACTTTTAAAACATTCTATTCCCAGAACAAATTGAATTTGGTGAAAGTTTGGTTAAAAAGCAAATTAGACTTGTTTTATCCTCTTCTGCAGTAGCAAATTAAAGAAAAAAAGGGAATGCATTAATTCGTATCTCTTGTGATGTTGATTGTCGTGTGTCTTAGGAAAAACATAGTTTTCTACCATTGAATTCTATTTAAAATGTGTTAAATAGTCAATATCTTTATATGGAAAAATCTTGTCTGTGACATTTTTTGCCATATTTTTTATTCTTCTAATAGATTTTTTAAACTGTTATTCTGTCTTATTTCATGCATTCTGAGATGTGGGTTCATGAAGTACTATATTCATTGTAAGGTGTTCAGTCAGGTTCTCCTTTTCCTGTTTGATTTTCCTATATATTCAGATCAGTTAATCTTCCCTTGTAGCTTCTTTAATCTTCTCCTTTATTCCTTTTTTTCACTACAGTGCAATCTCCACACTGCAAACTCAGCCTGACTGTAGGAAGGTTCTGGAGACATTTGTTTGAAATATCAGTGCTTCAGCTGCATACTGAAGTCATCTAATTTTAGGTGCCTAAATGTGTGCTTCTATATGTGGCCTTGGATCTAAGCTCCCATTGAAACTAGTGAAGATTTAGTCACTAGGTGTAGTACACTCAGTGCTTTTCAGCTGACATCGGTTTGCACTCAATAGCTCTCCAGGCTCCACTGTCTGTACCAACTAGGTCTCCACTTGCTATAATGGGAGTTTAAAGTCCTAATTTGCACGCAGACATATAATTTTAGATACCTAAATGAGATGTCTCCATTTTGGAACTAAAGTCTGACTATTATAAGCTGAAATAAATAAGGCTACATCCTGAAAGTGCCTCATTTAGGTGTGTTGATTCACAGTTGTACCCTCAGTGAATGTCTTTGTCCTCAAGCACCTGAACTCTTTAGCTCATCCATTTCCCTCAACATCTAACATCACATTTTACAAGGATGGTACTGGTTCTTGGAGGTGCATGTTGGGAATTAATTTACAACCTAAACTGCAGTTGGAGAATGCCTCTAAAACTTGGTTTCCATTACTCTAGTCAGACATGTCTAGCCCCCAAGCTGTGAAATATTAATTCAAGCTGCTGAGATTTAGGTCCTATTATTGCCTCAGTCTGGAATCAGTTGGATGAGCCTTGTGTGAAGCATGTTAGGCTTGACGGGTTTGTGTCTGGCAATATTATAATATTCCCACGGCACTGCAATCAGTTAATCTGATTTCTTCTCTGACTATGCTGTTGATGGGAAAGAAATAGCCCTATATTACTTGCTTTATGGGGAAAAGAGAAGGGGAAAAATTAGTAGGATCTCTTCTTGGTTTCTAGTAAGTAGAAGTAGTTAGTGGTTTTGTCCAAGCAGAAAGTTTGTCTAATGTAAGCAGTAAGCAGTTTGAATTAAATTTTAAAAAAATAGAGTTGTGGGCATTTTACTTAGTATTTTTACTTAACATTTAAATGTACAAACATTAAAATGTACAAACATTTAGCATAACTTAAACTAATAGCATTTTCTTTATCTTAATTGGATGCAATCTGATTAACTGAAATAATAAAGATTCATGAAGATTACTAACTTTAAGAAGAGGAATAAGTTCTTTAATTTCATTATCTGATTATTTAAAAACAAATAGTGCTTTTATTTTGTAGAAACTCAAACAATGTTTTTAAATGGACTTTCTGGGTTTCATGAAAATGGAAAGGCTAGAACTTGGTGCATAAAGGAATTTTGCTGGATCCTCTTTCACAACTATGTACAGTACAAATACAGGCTGGTGTATCATGGTACATGCTGCTGGAAAATGCTGTGCATTATTAGATGAGACCTCAGCAGAGTTCCTTATAGTTCCACCCTGTGCAATTCAAGTTGTATGGCTGCATTCTCAAAGTACAGTTGTAGCTGTCAAGCTATTCAGACTTCTATCCCACAATTACTGTTAGTAAGAAATAGCTTTGAATTGATTTTGCTTTACTCTTGTCCCATTTGTAGTCATGGCTGCCTTATGTTGTGCCACTGCCACTGTCAGTCCCTTGGTAGTTGTGAAGGGTTGCAGACAAAGTGGGAGAGAAAACAGTCTTCATAGTTGTGGAGAAGCTCTCATGGCCATTGTTTGTACAGTTTTCCTGAAAACAAAGCCAGTTCCTCATACATGTCCAGGCTGTCACAATCATGTCACAACCAAGCTTAGAAGCTGACATTGCTCTGCTTCCATGCCTTCTCTGATGCCAAAATTGTTTGGGATCCAGAAGGTTTCCTTCATTTTTACCTGTGCAAGGCTAATGTGTTGTCTGTTCGTGCAAGGATGTAATATCTAACTAAATGCTGCTACTTTGAATCCAGGGATTTTTAACTCTGTTCATAGTTTTGCTCTTTTTTTGTAGTAATAGATGAATCAGCAGCACATGGCTTGATAGATGTGGCTGTGCATATGTTATTAATAGTAAATTAATAGCTGTCTTTTTTTGACTGTCTGTGAAACGACTGAGGTTTTGTGAGCTTGTATGATCATGTCACTCTTCAACTTTTTTTAAAATCATGGCAATATAACTTCCCCTTCTTCCTTTTGCAGACATGCAGCAATCTGTTCTACATTCAAAGCAGTTTATTATCCAAATGAGGGAAAGGAAGAAGAGACAGAAGATAATCAAGGTCATTACATATAGGCTAGCTGTGCACAAATATAAACAGCTCCTGTGTAATGTGAGTTAAAGACTGGTTACAAGTAAGTTCAGCCAATTAAAGCCATTACGAAACAGAGTAATCATAAGAGGTTTCAAAGTTGGAAGGGCCAAATTCATTGGAAGTGAGTTCAGCTATCCACACTGCTGTTCTTGTTTCTTCATGCAAGAGAGAAGCTCTTTCTTACACGGGTTTTCCAGTTGTCCTAGAAAACTCAGTTGTCTAGGGCAGGTGCTCTAGGATATAATTCAAAGAGCTTCAGATTTTTTCAAGTGACTGTATAACATCCAGTAATTTGTAGATGGGTCTCAGTTGATGGTACTGGAGCTCCTAGAGAAGCTGACCTTCCTTCCCTTCTGATTAATCAGCTGTTCAGTGAGGAGATGGTTTATGTCCTTTGCTTGTTCTCAATTTGTTTTTCCAGTAGCCATTCCTCAAAAGTTTCCTTATCCTTTTGCTTCGATGCTCTCTATATGGGCCATTCTCATAAATACTGTGTATAGTGTGTTTCCCTTGGATGATCTTTACAGTTCAGAGACTGAATGGATGTGCCTTTCAAGGCAACTGAAGAAAGATTTGCAGTAAGAACTATAAATGCCAAAACAGAAATAAATATTATTGCTCATT
Source organism: Cisticola juncidis (assembly GCA_013400215.1). Classification (NCBI taxonomy): domain Eukaryota; kingdom Metazoa; phylum Chordata; class Aves; order Passeriformes; family Cisticolidae; genus Cisticola; species Cisticola juncidis. The sequence goes on from VXBR01000897.1 coordinate 2,569,051, forward strand.
AATTATATGTAAAAGGAGTTAATATGCAGAGAGTGGTCAGCTTTTCTCTGCTTTGTTTTTCAACAAGTTGTCTTTAAGGTAGTTTCTTGAAAGATAGCATTTAAATGAAGTGCTATTGGGTTGCATCCTCAGCTTTAGACTTGAAGAGTTTGTACTCTGAAAGGCACCACTCTCTGAACAGAGTTAATTCTTTTGGTTTAGGCAGCCAATAGACATCTCAATAAAGCTCTTAAGCAGCAGATAGATTTGGAAAATTATATGAAACATACTGAAGTTTGCATTTGTTCTTTTTGTTATGCTTTCCATATAGTTTGTATTTCATTTCTTGTTTTGTGATCGGGCAAAGATTTTGCATCAGATTCTGTTAGATGTACCAAAGAAAAAGGTACTTTGACTCTTACGTAGATTTGAAATTCAGTTAAATCTGAAATCTCATCTGACTTTTTACTCCTTTTTTTCAAGTGATACCACATACAAATAAAGCTACCTTGCAGGCAGATCCTTGGGGTGCCTAAAGCCCAAGGTGAGTTTGGGAATTTGAGAAGCTGAACTGTGTTTTTTCTGAAAGATAATTCTTTTTGGAATTGGGGTCAAAAGCAGAGTGACTATCTCCCATTAGAATTTGACAGTACTGGCAGTGCAGTTTTGGGGAGCATCTGGTGGCTATGCAATGCATCAATGAGTGAAAATATTTAGTAAGTTACAAGGGCAGTCTAAACAACTGAAACCAGTTAAAGTACTTCCAGTTTTAAAATAAGTTAAGAATAAGTTTAGAATAAGTTTTAAAAATCACCGGCTAAGAGAATTGAAAAAAAAAGAGTGAATATCAACAAATATTGATCATAGATGCAGAGGACTGGCTAGTGTGAGAGTAACTTCCATTCATTTCCCTGATTTGTACTACAAATGGATACAAGAGGGCTGTCAAATGTGAGGTTTTTGAGATTAATTATCGATGGTTTGATCACTTTTTCACTTCTGGCCCATGTATGTTACAACAGTGGATTTCTACACAAGTTGTAAATCTGACATGATTTCTATGTAGCATTTTCAATAAAATACTTGTAAAAGAGATGGTTTTATGTTTACTACACCCTTGTAATACTTGTGAAAAGGAAAATTGCATGAACAGGAGAAAAATTTACCCTGGAAATACCCTATCTTTTCTTTTAATTGTAGTGATATACACATCAAAGTTTCCTTGTCTCACTTTCCAGCAAAGATATGACGCATAGTAGATTATTAATATGCCCACACAGCTTTCTCTGTTCATCTTCTGTCGGATCTTTCAAATGCCATACAGAGCACTGATTTCTCCACAATAGCTTTCCAATTGTGCATTATGTTCTTGTATGTTGACTTTTTTTTTTTTTTTTGGTTACTGAGCCTTGTTCTCTCAACTGAAAAACAGATCCATTATTTTTGATGGGAAAGAGTCTAGTCTCATGTTGGTGGCTGTAGTTGAACAGAAGGGTATTGGGTTTGGAGTTCTTTTCAGGAGCACATAAATGTATGTTTCTGGATCATCTTGTATGATGCTACTGTGCTGCTGTCTGGGCAAGTAGTACAGTAAACATCTCTACTTCAGAGAGCTGGAAAAAAGGTCTGAAGTGCCTGGAAACATTCCACAGAGAAAAAGAGGCTTAATATTGGGTAAGGTTAAATCTATTTAGGATATAGTTTTGGTGGATATGAAGGCCAGGGGGAAGCAGATAGGACTTGAAAATGCAGGTGTAAAGAATTGCAGATATGCAATAGAGTCATGAGGACAGATACCTGTATGTTGCCTGTTTCCTTGGAAGCATAGCACAGACTGTTTTTGATTGCTATTTGCAAAGAACTTTAGCAGACTCAGTATAACTTTTTTTTTAAGGTTCTAAATTGTGCATGAAATAGGAAAGGATTGAATGCTAAAGTATGATGCACAGCCAGCCTGAGATGTAAATATATTCCTCTTTAATCACTCAGTAATCAATGCACTCGGGTGTCTTTCAGCTAATGAGACATTCTAGAAATACTTGGTATTTCAGCAAAGCTGATCATCCAGACAACTCTAATGGCACAGGAAATCTGTATTCCAGAAGTGGTAGCAGATCAACAAGAACATGCAGTAGTTGTCCAAAGGAGTATTGTTTGAGTGGTACTGCTGAACTGGGTGAAACCCAGTTACATACAGTGCAAGGTCATGCATAAAATTAATAAATTATAGATGGGGATCTCCTCACTTGAAATTTGATGAGGAGGAAGAAGCAGGCCAGCTATCTATTTGACTCACAAGATAAATATTACCTCCAGTATAATGTATCTGTAAAGCTTAGTGAGATCATTAAATGCATCAGGACACTTGTTAGTGTAACTTGGGATGTTTAGTAGCATTTTACAGGATTCTGCTGAGATTTCAATGTAATTTAATAACTCATGTTTACAAAAGATGAAATGAAGCTGACTCTAGGTGTTCTGAAAAAGAATTGTTAGGATATTCAGGAGAAAATATAAAAAGAAAGTAGAAGAGCTTGGTTTGCTTGGCTAAAAATTAATACTGATAAAAAACAACAGGGATTTAAAAAAAAATAATGCCATAGCTAGTCTAGAGTCCAGTTGGCTATCAAATGGCTGTGGAATACTTTCATATAATTACAAGAAACCTGGCTACATAGGAAACTGGTGCTCTGGAAGAGCAGTCCAGTGGGAAGACATGGATAAAAGAACATCTTTGGTATTGGTCTTCATGCCTCTACATAGAATCCATTTATGGTGGATCTTGATGTATGATAATAGGGGAGAGGAATGAAACAGCAATTGCAGATGAATAGACTTGATTCATGAGGTGTTTTTCAGGCCTGGAGCCTTCATGGTTCAACAACAGAAAATTTACATTTCCTGCATCCAGACAGTAGTGAAGCAATAAAAAGATTTCTGCACAAAGGGCACATTTACTTTACAGCTACTAAGAAATTTTCTTGTCTCAGCTCCTTCATGGAGGGATATGTTGATCCATACATAATGTATGGTAAGGAACTCCACCATATGCATGTGTCTTTTTTCCTTTCTTCTGGTTTGGAATAACAACTGCTATATGTCTGAGCCAAGTTAATTGTTTCATCCCTGGCCTCTTGTTGGGCACAAGTGAGTAGATTCCTTACATAGTTCTTTGTGGCTCCAGGTTCATTTTGGATGCCAAAGCAGTGGGTGTGTTACTTTCCAAAATGTATTTGGTTACAAAGCAAATTGAATTTGAAAAGAACACTGCAATGGTATAGGCTTATCTTGGTTTCTGGTCCCAGCTTACTGCTTTTCCAGATATTTTCTTTCTGGTAATACATGTTTATTAACATTGCTGAAAGCTTTTTATCAAGAGAAGCCTTTGTCATAGATGTTCTTAGTATTTGAGCTTGCATACTTCCTGTGTGTGGTAACTTGTTTGAGATTTGTAGAAAATAATGCCTTGTTGAAGTGATCTGTAAAGAGTTCATTGTAGACAATCCAGGAGTCTTATAAAACACATAAAACACCAAAAAACCCACCAAAAAACACAAATTTTAAACTTCAAATTCCAAAACAAATTTAAAACATACAGATTTTAAAGTCTTTATTAGTTGTTAGTTAGATTGCAGTCCCTGAAAACCATTTTCACATCACTTTCAGCAGTAAAGTGTGAGATTTACAGTGCAAATTGGCTGATAGTGTTAAAGGATTTGTGCAATAGTAGCAGCATTTCACTGCAGAAGAGGCTGCACATGTTTGTAGCAAGCATGGCACCTCTTTGTGTTGCTAAGTCTGACAATATCAGTGCTTTTTTGTGTGTATCCTGGTTTAGGGTTAATCAGTTTGGGATCAAATTTCTGCAAAGCTTTTGGACATGAAAATTCTTGTGTGTGGACCTTAAGTCATTAGCAGAACCAGAAATATTAATCTAAATGTTTTAAGTATTTATCACATCAGTTGCAGTGACAACAATGTTCAAGATCAGTAGTTTTTCAGACAAACTCATTTTCACTGTCCTCAGAGCATCCCCTATTGCAGCTGCATTCATAGGCTGGTTATTAGTGAAAAGACAGAGAAAAATATGTCTATGAGAAGAATTGTGATTGCAAGGTGTCATGTTTAAGATGCTTGGATTCCACCTTAGTTGTAACTTAGATGTAGCTGCAGAAGTCTGAGATGCAGCCCTGGTCACCCACTAAATCATGACCTAATGCTGAATCCATTGCTTCTCCTGTTTTGGCCATGGAATTCCCTACATGCCCCTAAATGCTACAACACACGAGGCTGCAGGGGACAGTCAGGAGTCAGACATCAAAGACAGAGAGTGTATAGAGACAGTATGTAAATGATGACTTTCTTTCTCTCCAAACAGAAAGGCTGCTTGTCTACTTGGGCTGTATTAAAAGTTTATTCTGACATGCAAACAGCATCATCAGCAGGAAATCGTTTAAAGCACCTGCCCACAACTGAGAAAAATCTGAACTCTGCAAGTACCACAAAATCTAAACCTGTAGCTCCCTGATTCCAGCAGTGTCCCTTAGCCATGAGGCTCTGGGAAGTTCTGAGTTGGCCTTTTCTTTTGTTGTCTTTTGGAGATGGGCCTCAAAAAACGGTTCTAGAGGGAAAATACATGGGAAGGCAAGCTGCCTTTTTCTGTTGATGTAATGGAGGTTCTTCTATGATCTAGGTGAAGTCCTAAAGTACCTGTTTTAAAGGCTGGCTCTGGATTTTCCACTTAGAAGCTCTTGTATTAAAGGAGTTAAGTGTGTTCCATTCCAGTTTCTAGTGCTACATCTCCAGCAGAAGTGACCCATGTTATTTCTTAGTTTGGTGTTTGTAGCACTCTCCTAAATAGAGCAAGCTGTGGTGAATGTGCAGCAGCAGAGACTTGTCCTCTGGAGGCAGCCAATGAATCATGCTGCTGAAGCCAAGTGTCTGCTTTAGATGCTGCAAAGTGTAGGGTGTATGACATTAGATGTTTTCAATTTGGTCTTAAGTCTCTCTTTAGTCACATGATTCTGTATAATTTGCCTGGGTCTTGCTTCCTACAGTTCACAAACTGTAGGGAATAAGACAAATGTCACAAATCGCGAATGTCATCTTTTGAATTGTCAGCTTCAGGGATTGTTTTCTGCACTCACGAGTTGAAACAAAACTGTGTAATAAAGTGTTACTTCAGAATCTATTTCATGGTTAAGAAACCTGCATCTGAACATTTGCTTGTGCATCTGAACATTTGCTTGTCGAACTGCAGTGTTGCCACAAACTTTGTTGGTGGACTCAAGTGAACACCTCACATGGGGACATATATGCAGTGAGTGTGAAGAGAGGTAGGCCTGCAGGACCAAACTCTTTCCATTGCTTAGTATTGTTAAAAATAATCTTTTTATCTGATCAGAACAGCAGACTCACCTAATAAAAGAGCCACGTCTAAGAGAGTAAAATTTCAGTGAGACAGAGCTGTTGGGTGAGAGGGTTTTTAGAAGTCAGCAGTTGATACTCTTTTTACATTATACTAAGAAAAAGATATAGCACTGATTTTGCACCCGTGAACTCTAGTGGTGGAGCCAATGTCTTTCTAGATTTACCTGTTTTCCCCTCTTCTGCTAAATCATGTAGAATCCTGGATTATGGGATTTATGGAAAGCTGAAATACCTCACATCCTACTAGCTTAGTTTTATATCTTCTAGTTAGGAATGATCACTCCCAAACAGGTCCCTTTGAAGAAAGATGCATTTTGTATTTATTTTACATACTAGGAGGATTTCAGCTGTTAATAATAACTTTTGTTCTGCTGTGGTTTTATTTTAAATGGGCAATATGAAACTGTGTTGTATTTATTTATATAATTAGATTGAAACCTAGATAACTCAAAGGTTTGCAAATGAAAGTACTTGTTATTAGTAGATTCCAGAGACTCAGAGTAGTATGTCTTTAGAGGTGTCTCCCTTGGATAGAAATAAAAATTTGAGTTGGGCACTGAATTTCTTCTTGGAAGCCTTTTCTAATATGACTTTTTGCTGTGTTTCTGACACTGTATGATATATTAATCCCAGTTTGCTCAAACAGATTTTTTATGTGTATCCATGGACTGTTCTCTCTTGTCCATAATTTTAAAACACCTTACGCTAGAATCTGGTAAAATTGTTCCAGTATTTATATGAATTCTATCAATTTTCTTAATCAATACATTAGATTTGTATAAGTAATACTCAGTAAGTCATATTCAAGCCTTTTTATGTATATTATATATGTGTGTGTATATATATATATATATACACACACATAGGTATATGTGTGTGTATGTGCGTGTATAATAATTTGGGAAGGGATAATGTTAAGAAAATTTGCATAAAGAAGGCTTCTTTGAATGCCAGCTGAGACAGCAGAATGTGCCAGATAATTCTGCATTCTAGTTTCAAGCCAATGTAGCCAGGTAAGTAAAAAAAAAAATCATTAGTGCAGTAAGTTGAATATCAGGATGATGAAAAGGCTTTTACAAGTAATTATACTATGTAATACTATTCTTAGCACAATCAGGCAGGCAGGGGGAGGAAGTTGAAGTTAATGCTTGTTCCTTCCAAGATCTCTCTTCTCTGGATCAACACAGTCTTTCATAGAAGACACTGACTACACACCAAAAACTGCCAACTGCTGAGACTCACTTGTGCTTTTCACTCTTAACCACAAGCAGCTGTCAGTAGCAGTGCTGAACTTTTTAACTTCCTGGTCGGCAGTCCTATATGGGGGGAAAAAAGCCAAACCCACCTGATTAGAAAAACATCAATTCTAGTGGTACAACTGTTAGGTTATTAAATTGTAGATTATTCTGAATGTTGTGAATCAAGCACTACATGATTAAGCAGCATGCACAAATATTACATTTTAGTTTGAAAAAATTACAAATCTGTATTGCTCAAGATCAGTGCTAGGAAATTATGCTCTTCTTGAAGAAAAAGCTAAGCAAATATGCAGTGCAGTTAGATAAGAATGAGTGCAGATCATTTTTTCTGCTAAGAATAATAACATTTTTATCAAAGCATCTCTGTGTGCTATGTCGCATTTGACTCCCTTTGAAATGCAGCAATTTATGGTTCACCCAATATTTAAATTGGAACTCTGTGAGGGAGTGAACAATTTTTTGATGTAACTCTTACGCAGTTACTAAGTCATTGCCCTAAGATAGCAAACTAGACAGAGTAATTTAACAGTCTGGGCTGCACAGTACAAAGTGTATGTTGTATTTCCATATGGACATATTTGGATCATTGTTACTTTTTTTAGTGAAGTAGAATTTGTCACTAGGGCACACAGTTGCTTCAGAAAATAGGTATAAAAAGTCTTATTATTGTAGTATCTCAAACAACTACAGTCATTCTTCTGCAAATTCCCAAGTGTAAAGTTGTGTTATGAAGTTTGTGCCATTCAAAAGCATTGACTTGCAGTCTTTTTCTAATTACAAAATTGCACCATGGTCATTGTTTAGAAACAGGTGAAATAGAAGTGCATGTAACATTTGAACATAGAAACCATTGTCACCTTTTTCCTTTGAAAGTGTATCAGGCCATTATAAAAGAAAACTGATAGCTGCATTAGTGATAAAGTGCTATTGGAACCTGTCATCTCTGCACTTTGCCTGAGAAGGGATTTTCTTGTGAAAATGTATGTGTGGTTTCATGGGAAAGATCAGGATCTCATTAGGATGTAATCTTTAGAAATACTTTACTTAGGCCTCATAGCTTTCTGCTCTTTCATCCATTATTCCAAAGTCTCTGTAAAAGAAACTGATGCTTCCCTCCCTCCTTCCCTCCACTTTTGCAAGGAACTATGATAATGTTTTACCTTCCGTTTTTCCTTTTGTTTGCCAGCCTGCTGTCTACTGATAGGTTTCCTTTTTTTTCCTACTCAGTTAATACATCAGTTGCTGTTGCAGCTTTGTCAGCTGCTGTTCCCCAGCCTTGATGGCAACAGTAGACAGATGGAAGGGGGAAGGGAAGGGATTGTTTTGTCAGGATGAATTTAGAACATAAGGGATATGTTAAATTGACAGCACTGCCAGCTGAAGTCTTCTGATCACCTGTGCCCTTGCAGGGATCCCAGTTCCTTCTTATGCTTCTTCTCCAGCTTAGGCCAAACGGTAAGTTCTGTGCTTGCCTTCCTTTTCTCTTATTACTTGCTTTTATTATGTTGCACCTAGTACGTGTGGAAATGTTGAGGTTAACTTAAAGTATTAATTTGGAAGTATCTTCCAGACACGCCTTACAAGACAAACACAGACCAGTTGGTGGTGGTTGTTGTTACTGTATTTTTTAATTAGTTGTAGCTGTTGGGAGCCCAAAATAAAACTTTGAAATCTTAGCCCTTATGTAAAAGATGGAGTGGTGCAACTGTTAGTGGCATCTGGGACTATTGATTTACTGCAGCCCATCAGTGTTAGAGGGGTGTGCTGCTACGTCAGCTGGCGCTCCATTGTTTCAGCTGCTGTGGCCTTTGTGTTTGATCCTGTCAGCGCTTGCGTCAGTGATGCATATCATCGCCCGTGTGATGTCAAAGTGTGGGTGTTCGGTTATAGAGCCATAGTTAACCTAATGTGCTGCAGTAAATCCTGAATGCTATTTCCTCCTGGGGATAGCAGTGATTCATCACCGTTCACATTAGACTAATGCTAAGTATAGCAGTGTTCATGAGCCGCAGTATCCAAATAGATTAGTATCAAAGTCATTGCGGCTCTCCAAACGCTGGGCCGGAAAGTGTTTGTTTGCAACCAGATCTGTTTGTGCACCCCCTTTCTTAGGTGTAAACTGATTAGCAGGTCAGCTCAAGGAAAATCCTCTGGAAAGACTGGGCCTGAGTAATTCTTTATCTCTTAATTATGCTAATTAACGTAAAAGCTTTCAGCTAAATGACTCGGATGACAGTAGGCACTGACAGCCGGTAGATTACAGTACAGAGCGGAGCGGGGAGCCCCGCGGGAGGGCAGGGGACGTCGCTCTCCGCGGGGCGCTGCCCCTTGAAGCGGCGNTGCCCGGGGAAAAAAAAATAATCTGTGGGCAGGAGTCGAAGCGCTGCCAGGCCCCTGTGTCGGTGGTGCGCTCTCGGAGGGGGGTGGCGGTGGTCCCGGGGGCCGCGGTGGCCCCGAGGCCGTGAGGGGAGCAGGACGCCCAGCTCTGGGAGGCCGTAGCAGCCCGGCGGCCGAAGCGCAGGGCCAGGCGCCGAGTGCCCCGGAAGAGCTTTCCCTGCCCCGGCGCTGGGAATCCGCTGTGTGCACCTTTGCCGGGGCTTTTATGAGCCACTTGTAATGGAGCGATGCTTCATGGTTGAAATAAAAAGAAATGGTGTATATGCTAGGCGAGCGGTGGCGGAATCCTCAGGTTTTCAGGTGTTACTATGTTTAGATCAGCTTGTCACGACCCTAGCGATGATGCAGCGCTTGTAATCTTGCTGCATGATTATGGTGGCTGTAATGAGCACAATGAGGTTTTTATGGTCTGCTCAAATAGACCCGTCGGAGAGGTTCACCAGCTATTGCTAGGAGGAGGAGGTATTCCTCCCGTTGGTGGGATTTTAGGACAATAATAGATTGAGAGTGTGGTGAAACATCTGTTTCTTGGGTTCAGGTCCATTAAATCAACCCTTAGTGAGTTTGATGACACGTGTTTCAGTAATATAGTAACACAGGTGTGTGTTTGTTTCCACTCCCCCAATGTTTCTTTTCCACGTACTACGTAAGACAACTTGTATACCTGGAAATGTATCAAAGATCTGAGGCCTCCCCTTATCCACAATCAAGTCATCAACATTCATTATACAGTGATTTGGATGAAATAAATTCTATTTATGTGCAGTATGGAAAATTAAATGTTTCCTTAACATGAATTCCTGATGCTGTTGTTTGCAGATACTTTATAATAACTCTCACCTGATGGTAAAACACACTGATTTTGTCATGCAGCCAATACTTAAAAACATGAAAATTCCTCTTACAGTGTATTACACCACAGGATAGCTGAGATCTTCACATTAGCAAAGAAAAAATACATGTTTTTATAGCATATTAGCATTTTACCTTCAGATAAAATTTTGCAGGGTATAGTATGCTTTCCATCAAGAAGTCAGTAATCCTTCTGTAAAACACAATGTTCATTAAAATTACCTATGAGATCTGCTGACTTTTTGTCCTATGCTTATTATTTTCTTGGATGTCTGTCTAGGAATTTCATTTCACAGCCTCTTGGAAATCTAAAGTAAATTAGAATTCTTGAGTATTTTAATATGTTTTCGTTAATTCTGGTACTTTAAAGTGCAAAAGATGGGATGCAAATTTTGAAACTACTGATTTGAGACTATTCTAATAGGCAATACTTTTTCAAGCTTATACATTGAGTTTATGCCTTTATTTTTCAAGCTTATACATTGAGTTTATGCCTTTATTTTTGTGACTGCTAGATTATGGTATACTGAAAATGGTTTTGTGGATCAACCTTTGTACTGGATGGGAGATAACTGCTCTGTGTTTGTTAGAGATTAAAGTGTTAAATAAGTAAGCCTTAAAAAGGTTGTTAACCAATTTTATCCAGATGCTTAAAGCAAAACAAAAAAGCCAAACGCAAATAATCACCAGTTCTCAGAGAAACCACTTGGTTGTGTTTCGTCATCCCCCCCAAGGACATTGTGTTCTGTAAGAAGTTCAAGTAAACGTGGTCTTAATTTTCCATTTACTTGAAACTTACACAGTTATAATGGTGAGTTTAATGGAAGTGTCAGTGTTTTGTACTCATTATAGAAAAACTGCAGGTAAGCCATGCAAGATACAAATTGTATAAAATCCACCTTCTTATGTAAGAATTTAAACCATTATTTATTTCAACGGCAACTTAAAATAAATGTGCTTCCATTATTTTTGACCTTTTCGAATTTATTGTAGTAAGGTAATGCCTATTTGAAGTTTCTCTTGGTGATTTTTGCTTCACTTCTTACGCAGGAGAAACCTCTGCTGAAAAAATTTTGAGTTTCAGATGAGCAAAACCACTGGAAGAATGTTCAGTTCTCAGTTTATAGCTTGCTGTAGTCTTTATATTCTTCACTGTTGCACAGTTCAGTGAATAATTCATTAAAGACCTTGTTCTTATAAAGTCTCTTCACCCCCTCCCCCTGTTGTGGGCTATCATTTGGTTGATAATAAAGCTGGGATTCTTTTTAGGTAACATGTTTGCAAGCTTCTGTGTCTTATTCTAAAGAAGTTCATATAATATGTGCAGTCAAGTTGGATTGCATGCTGCTTTTCTAAGGAGTGCTTTTCATTCCTTTTCCCTGCTCTTGGCTTTCAGACAGAGGTACCTTTGTTTTTCTGTTAAGTCCATACGTATCAGAATGAGGTATGCTAATCTTATTTACTGTACTTTGCATTTACTCAGTACTTTCCGTTTGCAGATCCTAACAGAGTTTTTGAAAACATGAAAGTGGAGCTAGGAATGCCCTTTCAGAGGTGTCAGAAACTGCACTAAGCTGGATTGGTACTTTTGGTAGCTTCAGTATACTGAATTGGAAATTTGCAGAGTGTAGCCTACAATGTCTGAATCCCAGCCTTCTGTCTTGTGACAAAACTTGTTCAAATTATATTGTGTTTTAGTATTTCTTTCATCGTTAAACTCCAGTGCTTGTTCCTTTGCTTGTTTAAAGCACAGTAATGTAAGGGCGTCTCTCTTGAGCCTGTACCAATGTGCTTGCTCTGGTAGAGGCCGGTGTCAAATACTAAAGGGCATGCGGATAGGGCAGGCACACAGAAGAAACTTCCTTGTTCATGAAACAAAAGTAGTACTTCTGTTTTTTTACAGCTGTTAATAGATTACTTCTCCCAAACTGAACCTAATCTTTCGTTTCTACACTGTTCTTAAAGACAGGAGTTGCACAATTTAGCTGTTCATTTAATGAGAAATTCCCTTATCTTTTTTAAAACTTACCTGGTCAATTCGTTAACTATCTCTGGTTCTTGCAAATGAGAAACTATAAATTACCTATCTTTGCATTTTTAGGTTTTTTTTAAATAGGTCTTCTACTGTTTCTCTGCTGCCAGCCCTTTTAACTCTCTTCTGGTGGAAGAATCCTGGTCTCTTGAATCTTTTCTGATAAACAAGTGGAAAGCCACTGTAAATATATTTTTTGTCCTTTTCTAGTCCTGTGTGTTCTTTTTGAAAGGTGGAGTCAAACACATTGCTCAAGGATTTGAAGTACAGCATGGATTTATACCACAGCATAATGATGTTTTCTGCTTGTTCCCTGTTCCCTTAGTAATGATTTTTTAATGTTCTCTTTCTTTCTATGAATGCCACTAAACAACACTTGACTGGTATTTCTCTAGAAATCCATGTAGTAGCTGCATTTATGTTTGTTTACATCTGATTTATGGCTTACTGCTGTAAAGAAACACTTCTGGTTTTATCCAGGTGCATCACTTTGCACTTACAAACATTATTCCTTCTGGATTTTTGTCATCTGATCTGTGAGTACTGTGAGATCCTTTACTGCACTCTGAGAATATAGCTACAATTTATCACCTTGCTGTTCATTTTCTTTTCTGGAAACTTTGTTTAATACACTGAACAGGTTTCTTCATGCCTGTAGGACTCTTTTTTTTCGTCACTCAAAGAACTTCAGAAGCTGGTCATTTACTTCTCTTAATTTCCTGTTCTTCAATCAGCTGTTAATGGAAAGACCTTCTCCCTTTTTAACCAAAGACAGCAGTACTTCTTTAAGAGTCTTTGAGAGACATTGTCAAAAGCTTTTTGAAAATCCAAGTATGTGACAGCATCCCTGTGCTCTTTGAAGGTACCTGGTTTTCTAGGCAATGCTTTATCTACAAATGCAACCTTAACACATTCCCATTGTCATATTTATCTAAGTATGTGTGAACTCCTTTCTTTATGGTTTGTGTGGTACAAGGATGAACATGGTGTCCTGACTTGTCCTGTTAGCTAGAGCAGACTTACTAGTTGGTAATACTCTGGCTTTTCCCTGAGACCTTGTGTCTCATTTGCCAACCTCCCACTTCTGTGGTACTGGAACTACTTTAGTTGATAAGACCATAGGGAAAACCAGCCATTTTGTAAGTAATTTTCTTTGTAACTCTTAACTGAATACTATCTGGTTTCAGCAGTTAGTTTCAAATATTTTTGTTTGTTTCTGGTTTATAGTCTCTTCTATTGTCTTTTCATCCTGGGGCATTTCTTTTGATTTGTCATCTGTTGAATTTTGACATGAGCTCTTCCGTGAGCTTATTGACAAAGATGGGAGACATATTTGCTCTGGATTTATTTTTTGCTCATTTCTGTTTTTCTTCAACTGTTTTTTAGATTTCAAAGAGTGCCCTTTGCTATAATTTTATCTGTACAGTTCATTGCCTTTGTTTATCCATGTTATCTTGTATATTTTTCATGGAGACATTGCAGTTCAGTATGTTCTTTCAGCTTTCTCAGTTTATTTAATGGTGCTGTACTGAATATTTCTGTAACCCACTTAGGTCCTGCTCAGGTTCCAATGATGTCCCCAAATGGTTCAGTGCCTACTATTTATGTGCCTCCTGGATATGCCCCACAGGTATGTCACTTCACTTGCTGCTTCTTTTATTTCTTTTCATGCAAATTTTGTAATTGGAACTATAATTGCTAATTCAGTAATATAATTTGTTAAGTTTCAGTCATTGTGATCAAACAAGGAGATAAGAGATGTCTCTCAGTATTTCTGAGATGGGAGACTTCTCATGCTGTGTCTGTGCCTGTTTAGTTATATATTAACTATGTACATGACAGTAGCAAGCACAGTACCTTGCTGAGTTCAGAATCCTAATATACTCGATGCCTTCTAAATATAAAATGCAATCATGACCCAAATATCTGCTTGTGCAGGACTTGTACTGATTCCTGTGTTAGTGGATATTTCCTCTTGGCAGCAATATATATAGAATATATATATATCATAATATAATTTATACGTGTACATACCTTATGTCTGGGAATTTCCCTGCAGATAAGAAGAAAAACAGGTCAGTTGAAAAAGTACAGCAAAAAACATGGAAAAAATGTCAGCTGTCCATTGGGACTAAGTTATCATATGATAAGTGTTTCCACAACTTATCTTAAAATGGAGCTCTCATTTTTTCACTGCTGTGTGATTCCTAATTTAGATGCCTGTAAATTAAATGTGAGCTAGATAACCTGGACATCATTTAAAGCAGATTAAAAGGATGATTTCTCTTGGCTATTTTTGACATGTGAATTATAATGAGATGTGTGGCCTTTTAGATGGTGCCTCTTTCTTTCCCTCACCTGTAGAACAAATCTAGGGCTTAGTAGGTAGATCTGGAAGTCAGAGCCATTGAATGCCACTCCCCATGATGTAAATCTCTCCCAAGACATTCTGTTGTCATGACCAGTCCACCTCTGACTTAGTGTGCATCCAATGGTGTACACTGAGAAGGGACTGCATCACATAAAATGCAAGAAAAAAGGCCACAGTGTTAGCAGTTGTTGGACAAACTGTCTGAACAACATTTTAAAAAATTGTCCTCTAGCAAAAGAAAGGCTTTTAGGGCAGGCAAACTACTACTCTGATCTTATCTTTCATATCTTGGAAGCTGGCTGATAAGTTGATTCTGTGGATCCTTTGTAGTTGAGTTCCCCAGCAGGCAGAAGAAAAATTACTTATAAATGATCACTAAAAGTCCATATATCTTCAGATTGTAGTAAAAAGTCCTGATTCCTACTAGAATTCTTTTTTAAAGAACTGAAAGAAGTTTAGAGTTAAATGAAAATTGGAATTTTACCATATTTCTTATTTGTTTTCAGTTGGTGAAGTACATATTTTAAAAGTTGTGTAACATGTGCCAATCTGAAAAATATTTTTTGAATTATTTATCCTTCCTTTGAGGACAATTTGAATGTAAGATGCTGAAGGGCTGGGCCTTGCTGAGGCCCGTTCATCAGCCTTTCACTGGAGTTTGTTAGTTCACACAGGTGTTGTTAGAGCACAGCGGTCTGACCTTTGAACTGAAGGTGCCTCACATCTATCCAGCTCAGAGTGCAGTGAATGCTCCTCTGCTGTTTTCATCTGAGTAGAAGTACCATAGTCCAGGACAACCTGTAGCTTATAAACCTTCTGAAGTGTTTATTAATAACACAACATACCAGACTCTGAGGTTTATGATGGGAGTTCCTCTTACAAGCCAGAAGATTTGATGGTAGTCTTGCAGAACAGGAAAATCTAACATTATCAAGCTAAGAGTTTTCCCAGACTTACTGCAGTCCTAGCAAACTTTTGCAGTTTCTTCAGGTATCTTTTTAAAGGTCAACAGCTGCAGCTATATTTTGAGTTGAATAGGAAACCAGCTAAATGTCCTAAGCTGTCAGCCTGGAAGAACTTCAACATAACCATCTTTTGTCTCCCCATTTTCATTTAGTTCTGTTAGGCCTCTGCTTGCTTCAGTTCCTGTTTGGCAGTGATATGCAGAGTACTGTCCTCTGTTAGAAGTTGGGGATAACCACTGAATAAAAGATTTACTTTTCTTATATCACATAACTAAATAGCAATTTATCAGCTGATTTCCTTTTCCTTTCCTCTTCTTTTGAAACTGTAGTTGTAAAACTGAAAGAAAGCACATCTTTATTCATCCTCCCTTGAGCCATCTATATTCACTGCCTACAGTGAGTTTTCTAGTGATGTTTGGTTGGTTCACTCAACCAAACAGGCCTCTGCTAGAACCACGTTTTGCTAGCACAATTGGGGTAATGGAGAGCTTGTTTACTTTTTAAACTTAAAGACTTAGCATGATGCTCTGACTGCTTTTTGAAGCGTTTTTAATCTGTGTAGTTGTCTGCTAGAGGCCTACCAGTGAGCAGATGTTAGATCTGCAAACACAGTTACAGACTTGTTAAACATAAGGTCCCCGCTGTTTTGAATTGTGACTGTTCCTAAGTTACTTAGGCTATTAGCAGACCTGAGAAAACAAGTTATAAACTAAGCAGCTAATTTGTTTTTTAATGGAAGCTGCTTCCTTCATAATCTGAGTCTACTCATAAAATCATGATAAGTTGCAATATTTTGGGGGTTTTGTAACCAAAAGGGACTTAATTAAAACTACATTTCAGTGTTTAAAGAATTTCATTGGACAGCAGTTCTAGTTGTATTTACTGCTAATATATTCTGCCTTTAGGATACCACACAGCTATGGTTACACAGATTTGAACAGTATTGTCTTTAATTACTCTTTCCCAATAAGGAACAGTTTCTGTGTACTGAAAATAACCCATTTCTTAAAGTCATATGGTATGCATTTTTTCAAAAACTGTTTTCACTTGAGTAACCATTATCTTCAACTGTCTATTAAGTCAAGTGGGGTCAGCTCCATTGTGTACACACTTCTGTGTCCTCTGAATGTTGTTGCATATGCATATCCTACGGTACCAGAAGCATGCCGCTCTATCTACGGCACTGTTTCTCTCAGCACAGTGGTGAAGTTTTGAAACAATTTCCTGTACCAGTCTCACTTACCTTGCATTGGTTCAGATTGCAGGATAATTTGGGGCTGTACAAATTAGATTGCTGGCAGAGAAAACAAAATCAGAAGCTCTGTTCCAGATGTACCAGATGCACACTAACCCCTAATGGGGACATGGTAAAACCAATGATCCTCCGAGCAGCTTTCTGTCATGGACTTGATGGAAACATTCACTCTAGGGCACAGGGCTAAATCTAGCCAAGCATGATTCCATTAACCTTAAACAGTGGAGCTGAAAGCAGCTTGGCACTAAGTGTTTTGATCTATTGATCTCTTCCTGTTGCATCAGGGTGTTTATTGGTGTATGTGTACATGTCCCCATCTCGTTTCAAATGTCAGTGAAAACTTATGTCTTGGGGTTGCTTTGTCTCTTGTTATTGAATGTAGTCATGATACTCCATTCTTCTCCCTCTTCTCTGGATAAATGTTTAATCTAAAGCCTTACATTGCAGTTTCTGCTGTGATTTTATTCTACAGCAGTTTACTAGGAAATGAAGAACAGTTTATTCATTGACATCCCATACACTAAAGTTACTGATACCACAACACACACAAATCAAAATATGCCAAGATCATCCCTAGGTGTCACCAACAGTCATGTATTTATGTGAATCTACAAAAAAAAAGAGGGTCACAATGTGAGGTGCCGTAGGGATAGATCCTTGTTCCTGGTCTAGTTGATGACCCACCCTCATTTACTGAAGAGCATTTTCTGCTTCATTACTTTGTACAGTTCATACCTTTGTGCCTGCTCTCTACCAGAGCCCCAGGTGCTGCACAGCCCAGATGTGCTACAAGTACCATGCTCAGCACACCTCAGCTCTGTGCATCTCACAAATTCCTACCATGGGATTGTATATGCTACTGCCATTGCTTGGAACTTCTGGCAGCATTGCTAAGGGCCACATTCGGGTACCTCACACAAAGGCTGCTGTCACATCTCCCATTTGCTAATTTTTCACAAGCCCTTGCACTACAGTCTGCCAGAGGCTGCCACAAGGACCCTCGTTTCTGAGTAGCATGTGGCTCCCTTCAGGGTTCCAGACCTCTTAACAGGTAGAGGGATAGGGGGAAGAGAAGGGAAAAGAAATTTTAAAACTACTTGACTTGTGAAGGAGTTCGAGAGCGTTGGCAACCATCCTGGTAGTTTGGTTGCAAACAGCTTGATGTAGATGATGGCTGCTGCAGGGCCAGTATGGCAGTATTAGTGTTGGTGGGTTAGTGTTGGTGGGCCGAGTTGAGGGCAGAGCTAAAACCAGACACTTGGTACCTTTTCTCTCCCTGTTGATGCAGAGCGAGGTCTGTCAGTTCACACTTTTCATTTCTAGGGAGCAGTCTAGTTGTTATGCTGTAGAGCAAATCCTACAGCAGTGTAGCATACAAGCGGTGTGAATGAGAGTGGAAGCAGGACCCTTAGGAGAAGCTTGGCTTGTCCCATAAATATTTCAGGTTATTTGTTAGATACTCTTACAGTTAGATTTTTATAAGTTTTCTTCTCCACCACATTGAGAAATTAATGGTATTGTTGCAGCTTAACATAGCCCTTTAATGTCCCATTTTTTCCCTTGCTATTTCCTGTTTTCTTTTCATCAGATTTAAGGGGTTTATTATTTCTGATTTTGTTTAAGGATCTATAGAAACGTATTTTTCAAACTGTCATTTCTCTTTTGATGTGTGCTGTCTCTCACTGTACAGGTTATTGAGGATAACGGTGTTCGAAGGGTTGTGGTGGTTCCCCAGGCTCCAGAGTTTCATCCTGGTGGTCACACAGTGATACACAGGCCTCCACACCCCCCACTGCCCGGCTTCCTTCCTCTGCCAGCCATGATACCCCCTCCACCCCGTCACATATACTCACCTGTGACTGGAGCCGGTGACATGGCAACGCAGTACATTCCACAGTATCACACTTCACAAGTCTACGGGGATGTGGGTAAGTAGCTCATCAAATATCGCAAGTTTTGTCCAAGGGAATGACGTTCTGCTCATTTACAGCAGCTGTTAGGTTGTTGTGTGGGCTTTGTCAAGCAAGACTTCTAGGTAGAATGGGAATCATACACAAAAAAATGTATGTGGATACCAGCCTTGATTTGGCTGAAGCTTATTATTCCAGAAGTTGTTTGAATTTATTTGGTTGTCTGTTCAGTGATCCACTAAACATAGAGATTACTTCTAACAGGTATAAGTTACAGATTTTCCCAGGAAAGCAATGCAGATGTTTGTAGTGATTCAGCATTTAAATCCACGTGATGCCTGAGCACTGTTCTGAGATCTCATGTCTTGCAAACATCCTGTTTCAAGCATGGAGTGGTAATTCTTCGTATTAAGGAAGAAAGTGGTCCATTTTTCATAAAACTATATGCATTTAATTGAATGTCCCTTTGAAGTCCAGTTGGAGTAATGAGGTGCCACTAACCTAAACTTAATAAAGTGGTTGAAGCCATCTTTGGTATGGCTGTTGACATCTGCCTTTACTATGGTTTGGTGGCAAAGTGCATTTGTGTTCTAACTCAGGGGCTGGGTTGTTAGATAAATATTTACATTTCTGGTAGATTTGCTTTTCTTTAGATAAGGCAGGTGCCGACCTTGAAAGACTTTCCGAGTGCAATTCTAGGTTGCTGTTTTCAGAGAAAGCTACAAGCTATGGAGAGGGAAGCTAAACACAACTTCTCAACATTCTGGGATACTACTAAAATAATCTAAAAATGGCCTCCATTTATTTGCTGAGCTTAAATAGTCGGGATTAACAAAGTGGTCAGATAAGAACATACCAATGTTTTGATCTTCCTGGAATTCTAAGTGTTTCTGGATTCTTATGTTGTACTTGATTTCTTCTTGCACTACTTTGATAACAGTACATTACTAGACACTCTTTGGGTGCTGATTTGTAGTTTTATTAATTTCCTGATTTCTTGTAGATGGCAGTTGTTTGCTT
This sequence comes from Cisticola juncidis, assembly GCA_013400215.1. Classification (NCBI taxonomy): domain Eukaryota; kingdom Metazoa; phylum Chordata; class Aves; order Passeriformes; family Cisticolidae; genus Cisticola; species Cisticola juncidis. The sequence goes on from VXBR01000897.1 coordinate 2,588,521, forward strand.
TCAGTTTGCTAAATTAAGAAATTGGAGTTGATAATTAAATGCATAAAAGATAAATTATGGTTCTTAATGGAATAATATTTTTTTCAATTTCTGCTGCCAGGTTTAAATATGAATTCAGTGATAATTTGTTAAACTGCTAATGTAAAAAAAATCATGAAGTGGGATTCTTCATTTGCTTTATTTTCAATATATATGAAAAATGCCTTTGGGTTTAGGAAAGTAAAGGATTAATACTGTGATTTGTTATTTATTTTATACAGATTTCATATTTAATTCTGGATCTCTAACTTTGGTTGTAGCTTTCAAAAGTCAAAACTCACCATTAGGCTCCTTTTTGGGAATCTAAATTTAAGGAAAATAAACAAACCAACAAACAAAAGACAGAAAAACCCGAACAAACAAAAAACCCCACAAGCAAAACAGATGTTCATAGAGCACAGTAGTTTCATGACAGGAGCACTGAACACTCTAAAGGTAGTGAAAATCACTTTTCTAAATAAACACAGCTTGTCTAGAAGTCCTCTGTCAAACTTTCTGTGAATTAAGCTGACTTAAAAAAATGGAAACTGATAAGTTCTCTTTTTTTATTATTTTTATCCTTGCAAGGAAGTTCTTGTTTGATCTCATTTTCTGTACTTCCTGTCTCATAAGGAATAACAAATAGTGTATTCTTCAGACTGACTGATCCAACTTAGCTGAAAATGAGCAAATTCTATGGTGATTTTGAAGGATTTTTTTTTTTTAGCTTTCAGCATTTATCATAGCCAGGATTACACTGAGGATAGACTTGGTATATAAAGTCTTGAGTCAGTAAAGCATTTCTAAGCATAAAGATGAAATGAGTACAAGTGTTAGAACTGGACAGAAGAGTTCACCAGTTTGCAGATTAATGCTGTCAGTAGTCTGGTACTGACTTTTTTCCAAAGCCAGTTCTGACTTGCAGATGAGACCTGGTGCTGCTGCAGCAGTGTCTGGGGTTACTGTGTACAGGTGTAGTGCACTTACAAGGCCTGGCTATACTGTCTTCAGTGTTTTAGTGTCTTTCCATTGCCCCATAGATCACAGATCCTATGTTTTTGTGCTTTTATGGGTGTTTTCCCTGTTGATCCCTGCTGAAGCATCATGTAAGTATTAGAGCTTTAGCTGCATTCCAAAACTTAATGGATTTTTTAATTTGACATTAGATCAAATCTCCTCCAGTGTAATAACGTAGCACGTTTTTTCTGTATAGACTTTATCCTGTACCTCACAGCTCAAGGAGGATTATAGAAACATTTCAAGAATAATTTTAAGTGGAGAAAATATGGGGGAGGGAAACATTGCACTCTCTTCCCTAACATATTGTTAATATTAGTGTTTTCATTTAGTTTTCATTTAGTATCCATTTAGTGTTTCTCACTTTACCTTCTGGATACTTCCCTTTTTAAATAGGAGTAGAGATACAATTTCACACACAGATGCACATTTAACTCACATATCATTTTTAGGTAGATTTTTAAATTACATTCTGTTCTTAATGATTTGTGTTTCCTTCCTTCATTTAGATACTCTGCCTGCTCATGGAAGATCCAACTTTAGAGATGAAAGGTCTAGTAAAACATATGAAAGGTTACAAAAAAAGTTAAAAGATCGACATGGAACTCAGAAGGAAAAGTTAAACAGTCCTCCATCATCTCCTCAGAAATGTCCTTCCCCTACAAGTGAACCTAATGGACTTACAAAAGGACAAGATGCAGCTGGTATAAGCACAGGTTCTACCAAATGCAAGTCTTTGGGTAAAGGAAAAAGCAGTTCTCAGACAGACACAGAAGTAGAAGGTAAGTGTTATCAAAAATACTACATATACACACATATTAATATATAATGCAAGTCCAGTGTCTGGCTGAACATAACATTTGTGAATAGAACACCACACTTTGACAGTCTTGAAGTTGAGTAGAAATTTGTAAATGCCCTGACTTAACACAGAGTGGAGTTAAGGGTGATCAACATGCTCATCACATGGGAATGTGGGCCTAAGAGAACAAACACTACTGGTATGGAAGTCTCCATGTAAATTTGAGAAAATGACTCACTCTTCATGACACTGTTTAAAGAAAAAGCTGTGCTTTGTTCAGAGTGCTTGCATTTTAAGGAATCACTGAATATTGATAGCCTGCTTGATATTGTAGAAACATGGAAAGAATTGAGTGTTTGAATCTTAAAACATACATCCAACTTGATAACGAATATTTTGTAAAAATGATACTGCTGTTACATAAAATTGATCTATCCCTACTCGCCACTTTGGAAAGACCCTTGTAGAAAAAGGCTGGGCCTCACATTAGTCCCTATGAGTTCATGTTTTCTACAACACTACCATAGGGAGGGTGCTAATTATTAATATCTTCATTTCACTGGAAAGCTTGTTATCTCATAGCTGGACTGAATTCACTCACTGAATTCACTGAAGTCATGCAGTCATTGTCAAATCTGGTGATGTGTCACTATGCAACTTTGAGGTCTCTGCCATGGTCCTTCAGACTGTGACAATAACATCACAGACTTGTTATTAGCCAGGAGCAGTGTTTTCAGAATAAGGAACTGTAATTTGTGATACTAAGGGAAATAAACCATGATTTTTCTCAATTCTCTGAAGTTCACTTTGAGATAATTTTGTGCCAGTGTATGTTAGATTGCTGTAAACCAAAAGAATTGTGAAGAAAGTACATCTAACCAAACCAGGAAATCTCAGCCTATGAGAGCTGTTTAAAAATATGTGTAGATGATATCCTGTGAAAGCTTAGTACCAAGGGTCACCTTTGAGATACAACCTAACATCAGAAGTTGGGAACTATTGCTCCAAACTTGAATATTTGTCATTGTAGTTCCAGACTGGCAGTTTATTTTTTGTTTGGCTTCAGTTGACTTTCTGTTTGTTGGTGTTTATCTGTGAGCTAACTTTAACAAGGCACAAGTGATGAAATGCAGTATTGTTTACACATGTTACAAAAAAAAGGTTATATTTCCTTAGAAGTATTTTATATGAAAAATGGGAAAGTCCACTTTTCAAAATTATTTCAGGAGACACTGGGGCAAATTGCATACTGATACTTGGACTTGTCATATAGAAGGCGGTGACTTAGAATTATCATACAAGTCATGAAAGCGTCTGATTTGTTCCAACAGCATAAACCATCTTAGAAACAAAGTTGTACATAGATTTGATCTATGTTTTTTAAATAATCTTGTCAGTCTTTGTTTTTCTTTTATTTTTAGTTTAAGGCAGGTTAAATGAATTAAAAATGCCTGGCCACATCTTCAAAACTGAGTAGCCTGTTCATTTACACTACTGAGATAATAAAATTTAAATATTATGTGAGAAAAGCAGATAAAATGCTTTCTGTAAGCTATAAATCCTTTATAAAGCTCAGCTGTACCTTCAGCTGACACAAAACAGATTGTTTCCCTTGCAATGGAGCAAGGCCACCAGTGTTACCAGGAGGCTTTCAGCTGATGTGCAATAACATACTTAAACTAGCACACCTTGACTGCATCTACATCCAAAGAGAAATCTGTGGGAAATATCCAAGATCTTAAGTTCTCCAGAGCAGCAGTTGGTTTAAAGTTATACATTAATAAATGATAACCAGGCTTTCTGTATTCCATGAAGTGTAGAAGGGCTTTAGAAATAGTTTTATATTAAATTTCTTCAGAAGCTTTTTTGGTTTTATGTTGTCCTAGATGAATGCAAGTTAGCAAGATGTTCCACTTTATAAATGCTTTCTTCTGTGCAGTTGTTGAATTTGAAGAGCTATTTCACAGTAAAGTTACTGCACAGTATTCATGGGTACTTTTCTTCTGCTTTGATTTTGTTTTTTAAGAAAAGGATGAAGAAACAAAAGCACTGGAAGCACTTCTTTCTAATATAGCCAAGCCAGTGGTAAGTAACTCAAGCTTTCCATAAAATCAGAATATATCTGTTGCTATTTTACATAGTCACACCTCCTTTCCTCTCTCTTAAGTTTAAAGGGTCTTTAATTTTCCATACTAAAGCAAATTCACTTAACTTCCAGTCACCGTACTGTAAACCAAAGCAATTTTTAGTGTATTAGCATTTATGAAACTAAAACTGTCTTGATACTTACTCTGCAGAATTCTTCCTGGCTATTCTGTGAATCTCAATATTAACAGAATTATTTAAAAAACAGAGAGAGAGATTGTAACATTGCCAGTAGCATAATGATGCTGCTTAATGGAATATGATGCTTAACATAATATATTGCAGAAACTGCTCTCAATTTCCTGCAACTTTGTTTAGTCTTAATTGCTCAGGAACCAATTTTACACACCACATATCTCTAGGCATGAGAGATACCTGACAAGATAATGGAAACGTCACCAAAAATGAGGTTTTCTTTTTGCAAAGGAGAGAAAAAATATGACTTGTTTTTCTTTTAAGAGTTTTTTTTGGCAGCTTCAGGGAAGAGAGACCTAAAATTCACCACAGAAGGTGACTGTCAGCAGTGGACTTCTGACCCACCTGCTTGAAAATTTACCAATATATTTTCAGTTTGTAAAACTAATCCATATTTTGGTGTAGATACTCTTTAAAACATTGTTGCCAAATTCAGTAGTTTCTTGCATTTTAGAGTAGGCCAGTCTTTTTTTCTTTGTCTGGACCCTCCCTGGCCCCAACCTTTCTGTGAAGATTTGCACATCTTTTCCAAAAATCTTCACCACAATACTGAGTCCACCACCTTGCCTGAGTAAAAACAGTCTATTCCCCATTGTAACATAGTCCATACAACTGAAACTCCAGGAAGAGCTTGCCATGGGTTTGTCCAGTCAGTCAGCAACTTCCTCCAGTCATCAGCTACGTGCCTTCTTCATTTTCCAGGCCCTGGTTTAGTGTCCTAGTCTTGATTCTTCTTTCATGTGTTTCTTTACAGCCTGATGAGGAGAGGCCAAGAGAGCTGGGGCTGTTTAGCCTGGAGAAGTGAAGGCTCAAAGGGGATCTTATCTATGTATATAGATATCTGCAAGGCAAGTGCACAGAGGATGGAGGCAGGCTCTTTTCAGTGTGCCCAGCGTCAGAACCAGAGGCAATGGGCCTAAACTGAAACACAGGAGATTCATTCTGAACATCAGGAAACACTTTTGTACTGTGAGAACATCAGCTCTGGCACAACTTGGCCAGAGAGTTGTGGAGGCTGCCTCTTTGGACATACTGAAAAGCTGTCTGGACATAGTTCTGGGCAGCTGGCTTTACATGGCCCTGCTTAAACAAGGGAGCTGGACCAGCTGACTTCCAGGGGTCCCTCCCAGCTTCAACCATTCTGTGATTCTGTGGTTCTCCAAGCGCTGAGCAGGGATTGTATAGAGGCAGTCCTGAACACTTGGTGTCCTGCTGTGTCTGAGTGTCAGGATAGGCTGACATGTCTTCAGTGCCCCTGTGTCATTGGTGGCTAAGCAGCATGGAGGTAGAGTTGTCTGAAATTGAGGTGTCAGAAATGGCCGCATTGCCAAGGGGAGCTCTGAATTCTCTCTGAATGAGAAGAGTGGATCAACAGATAGGGTCTTGTGCTCTGTTGCTAATGACGGAGGCAAAAGCAATGCAGTGCCAGTACTACCATGTTTTCTTTCACTTCCTTCTGCCCTCAACACTCAACCACCCGTGCCTTTTACAAAAGCGCCCCCGTTCCTCTCCCCAACATATTCTTGCTTGAACATTGCTTGTAGCTGTGTGCAGCAAGGGATCTCTGCAGGCCTCAGAAGCGGCACAGGCACAGTGGTCTGCTACAGATACAGACTGTACACAAAGCAAAAATACAGACTTCCAGCACTTGGAGAGCCTCATGCTTTATGAAGGCAAGGGACTGTCAGGGCTGTGAGTGGATGGAAGTCTAGCTGATGTTGCAGCTTGAGGGAGTGTGGTGTGATGTGATAGGAGTTTGTGTTACCTACTTGGGCCTTCAGGAACTCAAGCCACTCTCCTACAGTTTCATCAAGGAAATGTTTTCCTCACTTTTGATGAACCAGAACATTGTTTTTTCACACCTTCTCGTTGTGGTTCTCATCAGAAATATTGCTGCGGGCTTTTTGTTAATGTTTGAGTTGAAGCACTTACTATGAGGATTGTGGTTTCTGATGGATCATCAGTACTCTGTTCCCTGGGTGAACCGAGCTGCCATGGGCAGTACTGGCTGTGGTGGTGGCCCTACAATCAGATGATCCTACAGGGGGCTGTCAAGTACAGTGTCCATTGCACCATATCCTACTCCAAAAAGCCTGGGGTGGTGCTGAAGGCTATGACCTGTCCTGGTCTGTCCCATGTCTCAATGCCCAGATCCAGGGCATGCACATCTAAATCAGGTGGTGGTCTCTGTCATGTTCTTTCATTCACAAATATATTTCAGTTCTATGCAGTATGGGATGCATCAGTTTTGCTACCTCCGAACTCCTGTTGGATTCTGATTTCCTTGAACTTTTCGCCATATGGATCCCTCATCCTTTCATACGTGGCAGTGTTAAGTCAAGTTGGTAACATAATACTGACACCAGATGACCCTTCTTACTTAGGGGTCTTGAACTATTTATACTCACATGTAAATTGGAGTGGTAATTTAAAAATGTCTAAAAGGCAGATTGTACCTCAGTGTTTGAGCAGTCTTTAACAGCTGTCATATCTGTTAACCAAATAACAAAGCAGACAGGAAAGAAGACCTGAAAAGGCAAAGACAAATGAAGAATGATGCAGAAGGCTGAGTATTTAATAAGAGGCAATAAGAGCTCAGAATTTGAGGGTTGGTTATATAGCATGAAATCCCTTTGGAGAACATCATACTTTCTCCTTCTGTGTATGTTTACAGACTTCTGGCATGTGATGCACCTCACTCACTTACTCAAGTTAAGTATCTTGGGGTTACTGTGAATGCAATCCAGATTGCACATGCTAAATCTGCTCTTTTGTTTGACTCAAATGACATGTAACATATTTAATGAGGAGATTCACTTTGGCAAGCTGGATTGCTAATGAAAACATGCCCACCTCTTCTTTCCACAGTGAGAGAGCATTACTTGAGTATTATACTCTGCTTTGCAGAAGCACATAGTGCTCAGAGTTGCAACCGAAATCAATTGCAGCTGCTTGCATAAGCATACAAAGTAATAAGTAATGCCAAGTTTTTTGAAAAAGCCACTTCCAAGTGTCTCAGAACACATAATAGTAGTGAATTCTTCTGATCTTAAATCTTGGCTCTTCAGGAATATTTCTTTTTCCTTATGTCACAGAGGTTTTTTTAAAGTATCCTATGTAGGAAGGAAATGTAATCTGTCAGGTGGCAGTTTGGCATTAGCCCAGTGTTAGATGGGGTGTTTTGGGCTGTTCTGGGCAAAGTACTAAACAAAAGAACCAGTAGGAGATAAGGAGAACAGTGAGAATTATCAGATTTTATAGGTGAGGGGAGGCTCAAATGCTAACAGTCTTCAAATGCATGAGAAACAACTGCAGAAGGAAGAGCAGATCTAATGTTCAACTCCATGGTGCCTAGGACTAGTAGGCTTAGATGGTAGTAAGAGGGACACTGCCTGGACACTAGGGAAAAAGATTCAACTGTTAAAGTAGCTGAACCTAAGAACAAATCATCTTAAAATAGATCTACTAGTCCTGAAGTACAGTAGGTCCTTGGGGAACCTTGGGGAACCCTCAGGATTTCCTGCCACTTGCTGCAACTCAGGAAGGTGAGGTGAAGATTGTCGAGGAGGGAACTTTACCAGATGCTTTCCACAACTCCAGAGACTTCCAGGAATGCTAGAATTTTACTGCAGTGGTTATAGATAGTGTTAGTGTAGTTTGTGATTGCATCAAGATAGTAGTGGAATTTTTCCTTCCAGATATTGAATAGAAACTTCAGTGTTTAGTCCTACTAACATTTGATCCCTTTTAGGATATGATGTATAGTTCCGTTAGTGCAGAACGGTTTAGTGACATTATTTCCAAGACCCTGAGGCTCACATAGTGTGATTTTTCTTCCTTTCTGTTTGCTATCAGTAAGTCAGGTCCTCTGCTTCATTCTTGAAGCTGACCTACTCAGTTTTTTAGTTCAGTAGATTATAGCAATTTCAGAGCACCGATTGTGAAAATAGCTTTTTGATTCTGACACTCTGGTAATAGATTTTCAAAAGCAATTATTCCCAAAATAGACATACACTACAGTCATATTGTAAAACTAGTCATTTCATATAATGAAATGTGTTTTGAGTTCTCTTATAAATGATTAGAAGCAGTAGGTGGGTGCAACATATAAACCACAATAGCAGATGTGCAATACTTATGAACAGCCACGAATTTCTAGGCATTCTTCTGTAACAGATCTTAAAAAAATTGTAATCACCTGCATGCACCTGTGCACTCACCTACAAAACCATGAGCACCCTCAGCCCCTTGCAGCACATACAGGTTTCAGGCAGCGCTCACTCTTCAGGGTGCCCCTAGTCATGCATCTCCTTTGGAAGATGTGGCTGCTTCAGTAGCTTTGTGTGTGACTGAATTGTTCCCTAGAATCTGTTGTTCCCTACAATCTGCTAATCCATACGCCATTGAGAAAGCTCTCCACTAAATCACACACACTCGCCTGAGCCACAAATCTATGCCTGCTGCACCCTAAAGTGCTGTTGCACCAACTGGGGTGCAGCTACTCCCGGCATCCATCAGGCCTGGGTGGAGGCAGCAGTGGGTGGCAGGGCAGTTTCTCACACTATCAGGCCAGGTTTTGATCATTGCTCTGTTCCACTGCAACATTTCTTACCCATCCCCTGTGACAAATTTTCATGCTACCTCCGTGCTTCTAAAGCTGATGATTTCTGTGTTTCAGAAGTCTCTTTGTGATTCTTCATTTCCATTTAACCCATCTTATGTTCACTGCCTTTAGCATGATTTGTTTGCTAGGGCCACTTTTTAGATAGCTGGAGGTCACACACACTGCTGATACTCCTATTTCTATCACACCAGCTGTTCTTATCCATTTTTGCAATGGGTTGGGTGCTCAGGCAAACACCACCACAGAAATTCTTCAGGATATTGTCTGTGTGCATGTACTTGGACCTTGTGCCTTCATCTCTCTGTATTTCATAAGAAACAAGAAGGTGTTAAAAAAGTCATAGTACCAGTAGCTTCCAAGAAAAAGGTGCCAGAAGCATGGGTTAATGAAGTGCTCGATGTCCCAAGATGTGCTTCGCTGTCCATGTGCCTCGCCAACGCTCTGGTCCGTGTTTCAGCAGCCCACTGGGTGGCGCTCGGTACCGACAGGCGTCTCTGCCCTAAGCCCCCTGCCCGGCATTGCGTTTTTATTATGGCATTCCTTGCATTTCCAACCTGATTTCATCTGTAAGAACTAGTCGGTTGCTAGCGTAGCAATATAAATACTCTGATTTGCGGATGATATGTGATTTTCCTTTTCTTCTTTGATCCTATGTGGCAGAGTAACACGTATATACAACAGCATTTAAATAGCAGAGATCTCAAAGCTTTGTATTCCTACAGGTGTCAGATATTCAGGCAAGAACAGCATTGCTGATGTGGTCCCCTCCATCCAGTGACACCGGAGAAGACACAGACAAGAATGACATACCAGAGGTTTATACTTATGAATTGATGATTTCAAGTACTGGAAAAGATGGAAAGTACAAAACTGTGTACATGTAGGTGCTGGCTATTTTTATTTAGTTCCTCCTGCATTGAAATATGTGGTTAAAACCTCATTAAAAATCTGCTTGTTGTCCAGAAAGTTAAATAATTAGCAGTTTTGTGTAATTTCTCTTTTGAAATTAGCAACCTTTTATTCAGTAAGATTAGTTTCATTTTATTACTGAAGTCTCTGCCATCAACTGGAATGTAAAGGTTTTGCTCTCTACATGATGGAGGCATATTTTAATATCACTTTTGCTGTATTTCAACCAGCCGCACTAGACACCATGAGCTGTCAAATAATGAGACATACAAGTAGTGAGAAAAATAAGTAGTATTTATTACTTTTTATGTCAGCACATGCTCCTCCTCCCAGTAACGTTATCGCTCCCTTCACTAAAATTGATCTTGGTAAGAGACAGTCTTATGATATTAAAAAAAAAAAAAAATTTCACACAGAACACAACTCATAGCAGCAAAGCAAACAAAACTCTTCAATTGTTTCATTCCTAACACAGTGTTTTGAATCCGTTTTTTGCAATTTGGAGAAACATGACAGTAAAATATAGAATTAAGGGTATAGAGTTCTCTAATAGTTACAAACCTTTATATCTAGCTAGTTTATCTTAGTCAGCTTCCATGGATTTCATGTAATTACAAGCTGAGTATCCCTGTCCGAGAAACCAGAGGCAGAGAAATGACCTTTGCTAAGATAAGGTGATGTCAGCAAAAGCAGACTAATGGATGTTATTTTGGTGCCATTTCTGTTTCTGAGGCTCTAACGAGTAGGTATGTGCAGTCAGGTACAGTTCTAGATAACTGGTTTTGCAAGGCTGGACTGAGCTGCTGTAGCCTCCAGTACTTCAATGTACTGGACAATGTACAGTGATTTTTGAATAATAACATACATGCATACACATGCAGCTTGTCTTGCTAAGTAAAGAGGAAAATAACTGCTACTCTTTAGAAAGCAGCAAACAAAAAAGTGCCTCAAAACCACCAGGGCAAAAGAACAAGAATAATGCAAGAAGCCTTTAAAATTCAGACATAAATGCATTTACTCGTTGCTGTATTTAGTAAAAGACACTCTTAGCAAATACATTTCATCGAAGGTGTATTGAGTTAGATGATACATGTCTTCTTTTATAAATGTATGGAGATGATACATGTCTTTTTTCCTAAAGGTATGGAATTCTGAAACAGTCTTTAAAACAAATTTGTATCTCTTTCTAGCGGAGAAGAAAATAAAGTTACTGTTAATGATCTCAGGCCAGCAACTGATTACCATGCAAAGTGAGTATGTCACTTTCTCTTTATTAAATTCAGCGGAAATGTTTTAAAAATTTCATTGTGTATTTGCCTAAGTCTTCAGAGACTGTCTTAACCACTTCTTAGCCTCTTTTGAGTCACAAATCAACATTTTTTACTTAGCTGACTACACAGTCCTTTTTGAACAACATAAAAATTGGTGCACATTCATCCTACACTCATGCTCTTTCCTTTATGCCAGCACAGTGACCTTTTTCTGTCCTTGGAGCCAGGCACAGATGCCACTTTTCACTTTTCCACAAGCAGCAGAAAAAAGTACCTTGTCCTGGAGGATGCTCCCTGCTTGGCCACCTGAAGGTCATACTATGCTACTTCTGCTTTGCTCCAGTAGATCAGTGAACCTGAGCCCATATGCATGACAAAATGTGGCCCCAGCTCAGTGTAATTCTACCCTTTTAGCAGAATTGACTGCTTCAGTAGGTCAGAAGAATAGCTTAGGATGGGAAAGATGTGGTTAGGTGTTGTTCTTGCCTTTTTTTTTTTTTTTTTTAATTTTAGAGGGTTGTCTGGAAGGGAACTTGGCAAGGGACACAAAGACTAAGGGCTTCTGTAGCTTTATCAGCCAGAAACAAAGGTCAGAGAAAGCATGTCCTCCCAAATGAACAAAACTGGCTAACTGGTAACTGTGGATGAGGAAGAGGCCAAGGTACTCAACAGCCTTTTTGCCTTAGTCTTCACTGGCAACCTCTCTTCTCACACCTCTCCAGTGGATGTATAGCAGGATGGGGACTGAGGGAAAAAAGTCTCTCCCACAGTGACAGAAGAACAGGTTTGAGACCACCTGAGGAACCTGTACATAAGTCTACATCTGATGAGATTTATGCCAGAGTCCTGAGGGAATTAGCTAATGTAGTTGCCAAAACACTCCATCACATTTGGAAAGTCATGGCAACCAGGTGAAATCCAGTGCGACTGGAAAAAGGAAAACACTGCACCCATGTTTTTAAAGGGTAGGGAGGAGGACTGTGGGAGCTACCAAGCTGCCAGCCTCACTTCTGTGCCTAGGAAGATCATGGAACAGATCCTTCTAAAAGCTATGCTAAGACATATGAAGAATAGGAGGTGATTCAGGACAGCCAGCACAGCTTCACTAAGGACAACTCCTGCCTGAAGAACCAAGTGGCCTGTAATCAAGTGACTTGTATCAGTGGACAAGGGGACTGCAGATGTTAGCTGTCTGGACTTTGTAAGATGTTTGAGATAGTCCTCCACAGTATCTTTCTTGGTGGATGAGGAATTGGTTGAATGATTACATTCACAGAATGGTGGTCAGTGGCCCAATGTCCAGATGGAGACTAGTGGCAAGTGGTGCCCCACAGGGGCCCGTCCTGGACCGGTACTGTCAAACACCTTCAGCAGTGACTTAGTGGGATTGAGTGAGCTTCCAGCAGAAAACACCAAGCAGTTGCAGTGTCAACCACCAAGTGGTGCAGTTGACACACCTGAAGAATGGGATGCCATCCAGAGGGACCTGGACAAGCTTGAGCAGTGAGGCAATGGGAACCTCATGAGGTTTGACAAGGCGAAGTTCAAGGTGCTGCCCTTGGGTTGGGACAGCCCTGGTATCATCACAGGCTGCAGGATGAAGGGATTGAGAGCAGCTTTGCCAAGACAGATGTGGTGGTGCTGGTGGATGGAGAGCTGGGTGTGACCTGACAAGGTACACTTGAAGCCCAAAAAGCCAACTGTGTCCTGGGCAGCATCAAAAACAGCATGGCCAATAGGGTGAGGTAGGTGGTTCTGCCCTTTTGCTCTGCTCTGGTGAGATCCCATCTGTGTCCGGCTGTCTGTGAGATCCCAGTGCTGTGTCCGGCTCTGGGATCCCCCAGCATGGGAAGGATTGTGACCTGTCTGAGTAGCTCTAGAGGAGGGCCACAAAAGTTTTTCAGCCTGGAGAACACTCAGTACTTAAAGGGAGCCTGTAAGAAAGACAGAAACAGACTTTTTAGTAGGGTCTGTTGTGACAGGACAAGAGATAATGGTTTCAAACTAAAAGAGGGTAAATTTAGACTAGCTATATGGAGGATTTTTTTTGCACTGAAGGTAGTGAAACACTGGAACAGCTTGCCCAGANTGTCCGGCTGTGTGTGAGATCCCAGTGCTGTGTCCGGCTCTGGGATCCCCCAGCATGGGAAGGATTGTGACCTGTCTGAGTAGCTCTAGAGGAGGGCCACAAAAGTTTTTCAGCCTGGAGAACACTCAGTACTTCAAGGGAGCCTGTAAGAAAGATAGAAACAGACTTTTTAGTAGGGTCTGTTGTGACAGGACAAGAGATAATGGTTTCAAACTAAAAGAGGGTAAATTTAGACTAGCTATATGGAGGATTTTTTTTGCACTGAAGGTAGTGAAACACTGGAACAGCTTGCCCAGAGAGGTGGTGGATTCCCCATCCCTGGAAACCATTCAGGGGGAAGTTGGGCAGGGTTCTAAGCAGCCTGATCTAGTTGAAGATGTTTCTGTTTATTGCAGAGGAGTTTGGACTTTAAAGGTCTCTTCCAANAGTACTTAAAGGGAGCCTGTAAGAAAGATAGAAACAGACTTTTTAGTAGGGTCTGTTGTGACAGGACAAGAGATAATGGTTTCAAACTAAAAGAGGGTAAATTTAGACTAGCTATATGGAGGATTTTTTTTGCACTGAAGGTAGTGAAACACTGGAACAGCTTGCCCAGAGAGGTGGTGGATTCCCCATCCCTGGAAACCATTCAGGGGGAAGTTGGGCAGGGTTCTAAGCAGCCTGATCTAGTTGAAGATGTTTCTGTTTATTGCAGAGGAGTTTGGACTTTAAAGGTCTCTTCCAACCCAAACTACTCAGTCATTTTGGGGTTTAAAAAAAATAGTGTGAATACAGCAGTTTACAAATAAATAGCATTGTGAAGGTAGAAATTAAGGCCTCCATAAAAGAAGTGCCTTTTCAGGAGGTAAGGGTAAGTGTAGAGTACCTTCTTAGATATTACTGAATGTCCTGCCTCTCTTGACTGTGTGAAGAAGCCCAAGATCCCTGTGTACTGACCAAGGGAAGCAATTTAGAGGCAGCTGGTAGGAAGCAAAGGGAACAGAAGTGTGTTCAGAGTATGGGTCCCAGTGAACAATGTTCTGCCTCTTTCCACATCAGGTTTAGGAAAGTTTTTGCCTTGTGCAATAACTTCTGTGACATTTGCTCAAGTGGGAGAGATAGGTTCCCAGTCCTTGGTGTGAAGGGGTCTACATCTCCCATAGGTGTTTTCCAGAGTGTTGTCCTGGTTGTCAAACTAAAAGCAAAAGGAAGGTTGGTCTGTTCATATCACAGCCTTCATTTAATTTGAGCCCCTCTATTGCCTGGAGCACAACATCAGGAGAAGGATGAATGGTAAGTGGGCTCTAAGCTCTTTCATATGAAAGTGTTTACCTGTGATTTTGTTTTCCTATTTTTAGTAGCATTTATGTATTTTATAAACAAGGTTGAAATTGAAAATTCATGGAGCATAAGGGTCAGTGCCTTTTTTTCTGTCTAAGTCCTCTTCTATCAGGCTACAATCATGATTTTTCTTGCTTAATTTGGGTTGTTGTAGGCAATACATGGGAATCAGTGGCTTGGCCATCCAGGCTTTTCCTAAACAGAGTTCTGCCAGTACGAATACAGCACAAAATCAGCAAAGACTGGAACAACTCAACCACCAAGATAATTGGCATATTACGTATTTGCAACTATATGCAAGCACAAACAACTTTGTGTTCAACTTTGGTCACTGTTTAAATGTTTTCTCTCTGTTTGTGAAATCTGTAAAGCCAAATTTCCTGTGATTTGCTCTTCATGCATCAAAAATATATCAGGATTTCTGGATCTTCTCAGGCTGGCAACTCAGATCAGTGATCGGAGGACAGGTTTTTTTGGAGAGTTTTGGGGTTTTTTTCAAAGGAACAGATGAATCAGAATAAAGTAATGTGCCATTGACCCGAAGAGGCAAGGCATAGCTGCACAGCTTAGTGGGTAGGGAGAGGCCAAATGATTATCACGTATTTCCTTTTGGAGAGAAGCCTTTTAAAAAGCAAGCCATTTCTCTGTGAGACAGAAGCAAAATTCTCTCTTTTGAAGTATGTGAGAGCTAATTCATAGCCTTACTAAAGGAAAGGACAAGGTGAACATACTCAGCAGGACACTCATTTGGGTGCAGAGGATACTCTGAAAATACATCAGCAGCTTCGTTGTGCTCATCTGACGAAAGCACTTGGAGAAGAATTATTCATAATATAAGTTTATATCTCTACAACAGATAATGAGCCTGCAAAATGCTACCATTATTTTCCAACCAAAGTACACCTAATAACAGACATATTTCAAATATAATTGTGAGTCTAAAGCCAACTGATGGTAATGAGGTACATCCGAAGTAAAGGACTCTTTTCTTCCTTATTGCTTCTATTGACTGAGATGTTTCCCCTAGTTATTTATTTATAACAGTGATATTTTGATAATGAAGCAGCAAGGCGACAACTTAATTCCAAATGCTCGGTTTTCTTTAGTAACTCTACAGATTTTGAAGCAAAATGTTATTGACTCTCTTCCACTTTAGAGTCCAAGTAGAATGCAACTGTGTAAAGGGGAGCCCTTCAGAAGCAGAGAGTTTTACCACAGCAAGTTGTGAACCTGATACTCCAAATCTGCCCAGGATAACTAATCGGACCAAAAATTCTCTTACTCTTCAGTGGAAGGTAAGGATTGCTTCACAGCCTTTAAAAAATATTTTAAACTCTTCAGAATTGTTGTGGATTTATCAATAAAACACCAGTTCATTGAAACTAAAAATTTTTGTCAAACCTACTAATTTCAGTCACAGTTTCTTGACTGCAAATAGACTTACTGTGTTAAATGGGGGCTTGAGTAGAAAGAGAAGGACTCACAGAAAAGCAAGGAGTCTTTCAAGGTAAAATTATGGAGTTCTGTACCCAATGCATTTCAAGGACTAAATTAGAAAAAAAACCATAAACATGAAACAAGCATTCATTGTATGGTGTCTGAACTAGGACTGTCTTGGCAAGTGAAACAGTCATATAAGGGAAGCATTATTTGTCGTCCACTGTTCTTCACATGGTTTGGCCCATACATGCATTTTTTAAGTGGTCTTGAATCCAGTTAGAATTCTAATTTTCTTTTTTCCTGTTACAGGCATCTTGTGATAATGGTTCCAAAATCCACAGTTACCTTTTAGAATGGGACGAAGTAAGCAAGTTATTTGATTGTATTTTTAGTCTTTTTTTTTTTTTTTTTAAGTAGCTGTATGTGACTGAGCATGTTGAGTTGTGTGAAAATAAAAATTTCTGCTTAGAGGCATGTGATAAATATGTAATTCCTGAAGCAATTACTAAAATACAGCTACTGCTCAGTTTTTTTCTAGGGTGATATAAAATAAAACATCTTAATTGCATGATTCTACTGCTGTTACTAGTGGCTTTTTCACTTGTAGTCCAATACTGTGTTCAAGAGCTGACACAGAAGGGTCATTTTCCTGTAAAAGTCTTTCTTTTTTAATAAGTGGGTGGATCAACTATAGCCCTGCAACAATCTTGCAGTCTCTACCTGGACAGCTATCCTGAGCTGGCAGAGCAGTAGAATCTTCATGGCTTTCATTCTTTTAGCCCCAAGGAACTGGGAAATGGAAAGGAAGGAAAAAAGCTGCTAATTGAATACAAAGTTTCATATGCTACTGCCTCACCATATGGAGATTCTTGAGTTGTATTTAAGTTTAAAAAAGGATTTTACTTCGTGTTTGTGTGTACTTTAATTGATGGATGCATATGTAATAAGGTGAATAACATGATCAACTTACTACTTTTTAGGGAAAAGGAAATGGAGAGTTTTGTCAGTGTTATTACGGTCAACAGAAGCAGTACAGGATCACGAAACTATCACCAGCAATGGGGTACACCTTTAGGCTAGCAGCCAAAAATGACATGGGAATGAGGTAAATACCATTACATACATAAATGTGGAATGCATATGCATGCATATTTGTGCTGCTTAAGGAAAAACATATAGTGGCATTTAAAGAAAAAGGTCTTTTGTCCAAATAGTCTGAAATGGAATATGGAATATATCATGTTTCAGCTGGAAGGTACCTGCCATGATCATCTAGTCCAACTGCTCAGTTAACTCACAGTATGGGATTGGATTATTCTTTCTGCAGATAGTCTGTGTGCTGGGATATTGTCCCTTCATCTAAGGTGTCTGTTAGTCTCCTGTTATCCTGGGAAATAGATGGAATATGACATTAACATATCTATGAATTCTTGGGAAGTTCTAGAGCTTATTATAAATGCTTAGGATATGTGGTTCATGCTTTTAATTATTAATTTTAAGATGTCATAGAGCACCAAACTTTGTTTTGAATTTTTGAATAAATGACTTGTGACTTCAGTGGAAAATATAAGTAAGAACTGGAAAAACATGTTTTGTGAGGTTATGCTTGCATTACTGGGTGCATTTGTTCTTGAGTGTACTTCTTGGTCATCAGACAAA
The DNA here is from genome assembly GCA_013400215.1 of Cisticola juncidis. NCBI lineage: Eukaryota > Metazoa > Chordata > Aves > Passeriformes > Cisticolidae > Cisticola > Cisticola juncidis. Next base: position 2,606,010 of record VXBR01000897.1, read on the forward strand.
GCAGATATACCTGGCTAACAATCACACTACCAGAGCTCATCTCCTCTACAGCAGATTCCTGTTGTCCACGCTACCTAGTAGTACTTGGACCTTGAGGTTCTGTGGGGCGTAAAAATTGTTTCCCTCACCATTAGCATAAAATTGCTTTCTGTGTTTGTTTTTTTAATTCAAATCTTAGGAACATTGTGCTGCAGCTCACCGAAGTGGTATTTTTATAGCATGGAATAGAGGGTGTGTGTTGTGTGTCCTTTATCTGGCAGAAGGAGGTGCTTGAAGCAACAGTTCCTGCTTGGCCAGTGTTGAATGTAAAGAGTAGGGAGTCAGACCCAGGGTCATAATTCATGCTGGGCAGAAGGAATCTTCTGCAGACTATTAAGTATGTGAAAAATGCTGCTGGCTCAGGAGATCTGAGGCATGTGTTGGGAGACTTTAGGGAGTACTCAGGGAATGCATTGAAAAAAGTTCCTGTTCCTATGTCTTTCCTTAAGCACCTGCTTTGTGCTACTGTCAGAGGACATTGTAATGGACAAGAATGAGTTGTGATGTGCTCCAGTAGTCTTTATTACATTACTGCCTTCTGGATGATATTCCTAGAATTAATTATTCTCTTGAGTTGCTCTGGACTTCATCATGATGAGATTCAGTTGAAACTGTTAAAAATACAGAGAGGGAGCTGGCGGTTAAGCAGGGTCCAGTGCCTGAGATCTCTTCCTGTTCTCCTTTTACATCTGAGTGTAAATGTACCCCTCTAGGAATAGCTAGGAATAGCTGCACATATTACAGATTCCTCCAGCGTAAGCTTTGAAGACACTGATCAGTTAAGTACCCTTTTTAAACTAATCACACTGAATAGATTTTAAAATCAATATTTCATAGCCTTGTGAAGATGTGCTTTATTGTCTTTATAGTATTATTTAATTAAGAAGTCTCTTGAAATAATATTTATAAGTGTAGAGTGCCTGTTTATCCCTTAAGAAGAATGTTGAGAACATTAGCCATCTGGAGACAGAATTTTGTTCAATTTTACCTACAAGAACAGATATTTTTTCACTGTGTTACTAATTTTTAAATTTAATTCTAACCTACATGAAACAGTGGTTAAAGAATACTGTAAAAATAAAATCTATTTTCAAAAATAGACTGTACTGTACTTCTGAGGGGATTGTTTAATAGCCATTTAAATATGGCTATGACTGGAACTCTTAAGTTTTTTCAGTGTATTTTGGAGTGGTTCAAGCAAGTTTAGAGATTAAATCTTTTTAAGATATGGGGGTTTTTTACCTTGTATCTACTTGTAAGGTGACTCCTTCAATAGTTTCTTTTGAAAAGAGTTACCCGTACTATTTGTATCTAACCTCTCTTGACGCTTTCTTCAGGCTGCCTACAAAATGCTGATCTTTTTTTAGTAAACATATTGTAAATACCACTTAATCTCCATTCCAGAAATTTTCTTGCTTGTGATTTCTTACAAGACAAAAAATTACTATTCCCACAAATTTGAAAGTTTTCTCTTGTTTTTTTTACTTTTTCCCTTGTTGCTTCACATCTCTTTCACTGTCGTCACAGACAATATGTCTGCTTTCTGTGCTATCAACACTCTTGATAATGTGTTGTCTGTAAGATTTTTCTTTAAATGCTAAAAATACCTCAATGCAGACTAAAATTTGTAACATGCATCACTATAATATAGGTTAAGAGAGAAAGTGAAATTGGGTTATCTTTTTATTGAGATTTTTCAGGCAAGTCAGGTTCAAAACACAAGAGATATTTAACTGCTATCTTTGTTTAAGCTACACAGAGGATTTTATTTTCATGGCTTCCTTATGCTCATTTAGGTAATCCTTAGCCTTTAAGTTAAAATTACATATTAGAAATTAGTTTCATATTGTTAAAAATAGACTAGCTTTTAAGCTTGTAAGTGATTCTTCAGATCTGATTTAAAGCAGCAAAGCCAGTTGAGAGCAAGTGGGCTTTTTAGTCTAGCTGGATGCATGTCAGACTGTCTGTGCAAGCACAGTACCTGTTGACTAACTTTTGCATCCCTCTGTTTCACAGTAGCTTTTTAATGTAATTTGTTGGTATTTTCACCACAAGGTCTGTCTAATCTAAATCAGATAAGGATAACAGTTGTGTGAGGAGATTCATTGGTATACACTCTATTTCTTTTTCTGCAATGAGACTTACATTTTATCAAGTCCTAACGTAGCTCACCATTGAATGAGACTATTCTGTTATTTTCTGAATCTCTACAGAAACCAGTACTTCAAAGTAAGCTCAGAAAGTACATAAGTAAAGTTTGTTTTGAGGTCTTGCTGTAAATGTTTTTATGCCTTCATGTTTTCACCTTGAAAAGGAAGGACACTGTGGTATTAATATGTTATTGCAAATAGAGCTTTAGTGGTTTAGAATACAGAGTTAATATGAAAAAAACAAAACATTTTGGTTAGCAAAACATTGTAATTATGTAATATAAAGGAATCTTTCAATTATGAACACGTTAACCTTGTTCAGATAATTTGTTACTGACAGACTCGTGGGCAAGTGAAATTGTTTGCGTGTAACAGCTTGCAATTTCCCACTGTGCATATCTCCAAGAAACTGTCATAGCTGTGTATAGTAAGAATTTTGGGGTTTAGCTATTAATTATTGTGTCTAGTTAGTTTACATATTGTCTGTTTTAAACAGTGATTTTAGTGAAGAAGTCCTGTATCATACCTCAGGCACTGCCCCAACCACACCAGCAAGTCCTTTGCTGATTAATGCTGGAGTTACTTGGTTATCCCTTCAGTGGACAAAACCCTCAGGAACACCATCAGATGAAGGAATCTCATATATATTAGAGATGGAGGATGAGAACTCAGTAAGTTTAGAATACTTATTCTCAATATGTTTGATACGTTATTGTATTAGTGTAGCAATGATTATTTTTGCTAGAATATTCTACAAGGAACTGTATTTTCTGAAATTTAGCTGATGACTTGTCATTGCTGTGACCAGGCCACCTAGATTTCTTATTTTAATTGTGCTTAGTGTTATTGAGCCCCATTTCTGCAAAGACTTTTAAATTGCTTATAACTTTGTGAATCTGTGTGTGTGCAAGTTAAGCCTTATAAGAGCTGGATCAAAGCAATTGCATCATGAAGTGTACCTCTAGATGTAATTTGAGACTAACAACATTTGTTTTAGAATCAGTCCTGTTCTACCCTTTGAAAGTGTTGAGTAAAATTTCTAGTGACACTGTATATGACTTTCTTACTGATCTTTTCCCCTCTCCTGACTGGAAAATGTTGAATGAATTCACACCTCTTGAAAAAAAAAATGCATTTACACAATGAAGGTGCACTTATTATTTTGTCAGAGAAGCATAAAAAATACAGTTTGAAACAGTAATTTATTTGTATGAAATGTTAGATTCTCTGGTCTGCAAAGAGAATGTTTCAAATAATCCTATTTAATTCTGCAGGGATATGGTTTCAAGCCAAAATATGATGGTGACGATCTTACCTACACGGTGAAGAATTTGAGGCGTAGTACAAAATATAAATTTAGGGTAAGATTTTTTTCATATTTTTGGGCACCAGATTAATTTGAGATTGACTTAGAAGCTGGGAGGGCCATTTTTAAGGAAAACTGAATTTGATGCCAGTTTGTTACAATTTCAATCTCTTAAAACTGTCATCTGAACACCTGCATTATTGTTTCTGCAAGGGTATAACACAGTTGCAAGTATCTTGAAGTTCCAAGTCATGAGTACATGTTCTTAACGTCCAGGGGGTTTTATTTGGCGATTTTGGGGTTTTTTATTTATATTTGTTTCATGTACATGGGTTATATTGCTTAGTGTAACTATGGATTCTTTGACAGTAAACATAATGAAGGTGTTTGGGTAAGGAGCACCTTTGATAAAAAAAAAGTTCTTAGTAAGTCATCTATATTGCCGTGGTGCTGATCTGTTCTAGTAAGCTTGAGGGCTGAACGTTTAGTTCAGGAAGAAGTCTGGCCTAACTGTGAGCTTTTGGGTGTGGTTAAAAGGTAGGAAGAAGCATACTGGTCATGGGAAGGTGATCAAATAGCCATCAAGGGCTACAAGAACTTTGCCAGGACAGGCAGAGTTGAAGTCAGGAAGGCCTAGGATCAACTAAAATTGAAATTGGCCAAAGATAACAAGAATGACATAAAAAGCTTCTTCAGCACAGGGAAGACATACAGAGGCCATTCCTAAACAAAGGGGCAAGTTACTAATAACGCCAACAAAGCAGAGGTTCTCAATACCTTCTTTGCCTCTGCCTTACCATCATAACTGGACCTTAGATCACAGGAACAAGCTAGCTGTGACAAGGCTGAGGTTTGGTCTCTTGGAAGGGTTCAGTCCACTTCTGGATGTTAAGAGGAGTGGCTGACATTGCTGCAAGACCCCCACCTATAACATTTGAAAAGTGTTGTAGGGATATGCGTGACGTCTGGAAGAGGGCTTAATGTACATCACCCATCTACACCCATCTACAAGAGGGGCCCAAAAGAGGACCCAGGGAACTACAGGCCCATTAATCTTACTTCAGTCCCTGGAAAAGAAATGGAAAAGTCTTCCTAGGAAATACTACAAGCTAAACAAAGTAGGCAGTTGGGAATAGCCTACACCAAACGTAAATGATGGCTGACTAGCCATATCACATCCTGCATCAAGAGGACACTTCCAGTTGGTCCAAGGACATCAGTGAATGTTCTTTACCTGAACTTCAGCAAGCATTCAGAAGTTCCCCACAGCCTTCTCTCTGGCCAAATTGTCAAGGCACAAAGTGGATAGGTGGTATGTGACATGAGTAGAAAACTGGCCAATAGGCCTCACTAAGAGGGTGGTAATCAGTGGTTTCTAGCCAGGCTGGCAGCCTGTCTGAATTAGGAGCTCCTAGGGACAGGAGGCCCCGTGCTGTTCATTTTCACAGCTGATCTTGGCGGTGGGATTGAGAGCACTCTCACCAAATTTGCTGGTGACACCACACAGAATGGTCAGAAGAACATACCAGAAGGCAAAACTATCTTACAGATACACCTGGACAGGCTATAAGAGTGAGGTAGCAAAACCAGTATGAAGTTTAACAAAGATAAGTGCAAAGTTCTGCACCTGGGCTGGAATAACCAAGGAGCCACCTATAGGCCAGGAGCAGCCTTGCTGAAAGAGACCTTCAGGCAAGCTGGATCCTGGGCTGGCTCAGCAGTGGCATTGCTAGCAGAGATAAGAGATCTCCCCTGTATTCAGCTTGTGTCAGATCCCACCTAGAGAACTGTATCCAGTTCTGATCCACACAATTCACAAAAGACAGGCAGAGTGGGAGTTGGTCCAAAGGAAGGTTGCAAAAATTATAAAAGGGCTGGAGAACCTGCCCCATAATGAAAGTCTAAAGGAATTACATATTTTCTCACTGGAGAAGGCTCAGAGGGACCTCATCACAGCTTGCCTGTACTTAAAGCCTGACTACAGAGAGGAGGGAGGTTGTCCCTTCACAAGGAGCCATCTGGAGATGACAAGGGGCAAGAGTTGCAAGGTGCAGTGGAAAGGGTTTCATCTTGGTGTAGGAAAGAAGTTTTCCACATTAAGATCAAGTAATCACTTGAACACCTCCCCAGAAATGTGGTGGAGTCCCATCACTGGATGATGTCAAGATATGACTGGAGAGGGTGTTAAATAGTCTCATCTAGGCTCTCTTTGCCCTGAAGGGTCGAACCAGATGATCTTTAGGGTCCCTTCCATCCTGGGCTATTCTGTGTTCTGTGTCACTCTTGAATAGTTGCTTGGGTTTTGGAACAAAGGTCCATGTCCCACAGGGGGGAATTACAGAATCATTTAGGTTGAAAAAGACCTACAATCCTATACAATCAAGTCCAATTCTTAACCCAGCACTAAACCATTTCCCTAAGCAACCTATTTGCACACCTTTCAAATACCTCCAGGGGTGGTGACTCAAATGCTTCCCTGAGCAGCCTTGCTAATGCTTGACTGTTTTTTCTGTGAAGGAATTCTTCCTAATGTTCAATTTAAACTTCCTCTGGTGCTACCTGAGGCAAGGTCAGAATAACCTCATCTGTCTGCAAATAAAATATGTCGATAGCTGTTGTCACACATACACGTAAAATACTGTTTCTTAAGGAAGAATTGGGAACTGTTGAAGAACAGCTTCTCTTTCAGTATGAATGGCAATAGTTTAAGGATTGATTGTTTTGTTTTCAGTTAACACTAAGGCATGTAAGTACTCATTTTCAGATGATATTTCACACTTCTGAATATGATTTTGTTGAGATTTTTGCATAGCTTAGTATTTAGATAATTTAAAATACACAGTGTGTTTTTAGCACTATTACAGCTACACATGAGCTAAAGAGTAGCGGATGGTCTTGAAACTCGCTTCTGCAGGACATGACCATAGTCTTTCTTGGAAAGTAATAGTACACATTAATCATACTCATTACTAGTAATTGTATAGTTACTTAAACATCCTAAGTTTCTTGTTAAAATAAACTCCAATGTTTATATCCTATTTTTATTAGCAAAACAATAAACAGAAGTCTCAGTTCGCTCATTCATGGAGCATAAAGGAGAAACAAATGTTATGTTAATCAGGTCTTTAATTTTTATTATACAGGGGAAAGACTTAATTAGTAGTAATATTCCTTAAGGCTTTTGAAAGAAGCCTTATAACCATTTGAAACCTTACTATAATACGTAAATGCTAACTGCCTGTTTAACTTCATTTGTAAGGGCACAAAGACAACCAGATGATTATTAATCTTGTAAACTGGTTCGGGAGACCTAATGTCTGAGACATGTTAGCTTGCATTTCCTCTTCTCAGTCTGTACTATCATCATTGCTGTCATTTTGATTCTGCTCATTTTTAAAACAGATTTAAAAGCTGAAAAAGCCTCTTTCTTTTTTCCTGTTTTTCCTAGGTGGTTTAGCTTTTTATTAAACTAAACTAAAAAGTAGAAAGTAAAGAATAGCAAGAATTTGTTTTCCTAGAATCACAGAAAAGTCTCGGTTGGAAGGGACTTTTAGTGATCAGCTGGGTCAAAATCTGTGTAGAAAGCCAGGCTTGAGCTTAAGCAGTTCAACCCTGTCCCAGCCTTGTTGAGCTGAGATTTCGGTACTTCCAGCAAAGACAATTCAACTACTTCTTTGAGCTGTCTGTTCTAATGATAATTAATTTATTTTCTTATATCCAGCTAGAATTTCCCCTAACACACTTTGTGTCTGCTGGCTCTTGTCCTATCCTTACAAATCCTTTGGAAGGCAATGTTCTCATCTCTTCTATAACTATTTCATAGGTACTAGAAGGCTGTGATTAGATCCTTCCCAATGAAACTTCTTTTTACTCAGGCGGAATAAAACAAAGGGTTTTTTTCCAGTGTCAGGTTCTCTAATCCTCTAATCATCATGCTGGCCTTCTTCTGAATTCTTTCCAGTTTCTCAGTGTCTCTTGAACTGGGAGGACCAAAACCGGACACAGTATTCCAAGCATGCTTTAAAAGTGCTGAGTAAAGTGACATAATTAAATCCTTTGTTCTGCTAGGTAAATTCTCGCTGATGCAGCCCATGAAACAATTTGGTTTTGCTACTGCCAAGATGCTTTGCTGATTCATTTGGCTTACTCCTACTCAAATCCCAACGTCTTTCTCAGCAGAGCTGAAAAAAGAAAAACTAGCTAGAGTCAGACCCCAGGCTGCACTGGTGGTGGGATTATTCCATCCCAGGTGCAAGACTGTACCTTTGTCCAAAGCTCATACAGTTCTTGTTGATGCAATATTTCAGCCTATCAAAGTCTCTATGATGGCTCTTCCCTCCAGCATATGTATATCTTCTCCTCGTTTGGTGCTATATGCAAATCTGGGAGCATCACTCACTCCTGTCATCTAGATCGCTTCCAAAGATAATGAATAGAATTGGCTGGTGAGGAAATCTACTCATCAGCAGCTGCTAATTCGTCTTCAAACCATTAGCCAACACCCTTTGAGCCTGGCATTATGTCAGGTTTTCTACACCCATCTTGTGGTCCATCTGTTCTGTCTTAACCAGCTTGTCTATGTAGATGTTGTGGAGATCAAACTAAAATTAGGGTAGATGATGTCCCTAATTCTCTCCCTTCATTGTGGAAGCACTCACATTGGTTAAACACAATTTAACCTCAACAAATATAATTCCTTGTCCTTCACGTGACTTTCATGACAACCTTTGCCATAATGATCCTTGGGACTGAAGAGATTAAAAAAATCTCTTTTCTGTTTATACAATTTACCCGTATAAACACTTCTTTTATCTCTGATCGTATTTCTGTAAAAGAAGGTGCTATAGTAGGATGGGACGGATTTTTTTAAGGATTTGGGTTTTTTTGGCAATTTGTATGCATTTATATTTTCACTATAGTGGTTGTCTAACTATGGGACTAATGAAAATGGAAAATGAATGTATATAATAACTTCTGTTCTCGTGCCAATTTATTATGTGTCTGTCTCTATATATAGTATAAATTAATTTGTCCTTACCATAAACAGTGAATAACATACCACTATCCAATGCATTTATAGTATTTTTTTATACATATTTGCAGGTCATTGCTTATAATTCAGAAGGGAAAAGCAGTCCAAGTGAGACAGTGGAATATATTACTTGTCCAGACAAACCTGGGGTACCTTCAAAACCCACAGTGAAAGGAAAAATTCATGCACAGAGTTTTAAAATAGTCTGGGGTAAGAATGTTTTCCAGCTCTATTTAGAGTATTTCTTCTATATTTTTAATATATATTATAAACATAATATTTTTTGTACCGAAGTTCAGGTTTTGCTTTAGTAACACTTCTGTCAGCCAAGCCATTATGATCTATTTACAGCAAAATACTGACTCAAAATACTTATTGTGGCAGTACAACTAATTATATGGGAAGAATAATAAGCTAATTGTAGTAGGGACTGTTATTGCAGAGGACCACACTTTAAAAAGTGTGGTTAATTGATGTACTAAGAAGTTCTGTTTCTCTGGTACAAAAAGTAGATGCATGACATTCTGGGTTCTTTCTGAAAGAGTTCAACCTTTATCTTCAAACTATTTGGTTTTGATAGATAAGTTTTTATTTGCTAAGGATGTTGTGAAACTTTTCCTTAAGCCCAGGAATTTTTAGCCTTATGCTGTAAAATAGGAGAAGGTTAAAGAGTACTGTGCAATGCAGTACTTTAGCAGAAAATCAGACAGTAAAAATGTACAAAATTACATTTATTGTCACTTCTTACCTATTTTCATTTAATAGCGTGTTTAATTCTTTAGCATCAGTAATAAGAAATTTACTTGTAGAGTATAAATAGTGTTTAGCAGGTCCAGTCTTGCACCTTTCCAGAGTGCTTTGTTACATCAGGACCTAGTCTTTTATGTAAGATGCATAATGAAGTTAATAAAAATACCTGATCTGTATATCAAAAGCTACCTAAAATATCAATTTATATATAAAACTTTTAATAGCCTTTATTTGAAGCAGTGATACTTTTTCTATGTAGTAATTAATGTGACAATTTTATTTTTCATTTGGAGTAATTTCCTTCCAACCAAAGAAGTGCTATCTGCCATCTAAGTCTCACTTTATTTAGCTGGTATTTTATGATACATAACAATTGCCTAAGAGCCAACATAATTTCATCCAGCACATCTATAATGTGATGTTTAGGCCAGAGTACCCTTCTTTGTTGAAGTATAATGCTGTCTTTATATTTGTTCAAAATTTTGTTTCACATTATTTTAATTTTGCTGTTTTCTTAGTCATCTTTGAGAAACAGTATTAGGATTATATGTCAAAGAAAGTTCCATAGATTTGTGTCTTATACATGAATATTGTACCAGGGAGGATAGTGCACTCAGTTTCTAGTTATATAAAAGAAGTTAAGAGATGGGTTTTCAGTGTAAAGCTCTTGACTTCTGTTCTGTCTCCAAATATTTAGGTTTTTGAAATTCTGTCCTTAAATAATTTCAAAATATTTTTATATACAAATCAGTATGATAATTTTTCCTGTCTGCAGTCCAAAAGACAGGACCATTAGAGTCTGTGTCCCTGAATCCATACTCAGTCAGCCTTCCACAGCACTTGAGACTGAAGCGTTTGCTGTGGTATCTCCCAGGGGCAGTTCCCTTGTCCCTTTTCCTGTGTAGAGAGTACGAAGGGCTGAGAGCTGCCTTTCACATAGCAGCACTTGGAGGGATTTGCTGCTGCCCTGGGCTAGCACGGTCTCCGCCTAAATAAGCACCCATCTCCAGCTGCTGTTGATTTTGTCTTTGGAAGTCCTCCCCAAAAGCTATAAAGCCATTTAACTTGCCTCACTTATTTGCAATATTGCTGTTTTTTATAGATCCACCAAAAGACAATGGGGGAGCAGCAATAAATACATATGTTGTGGAAATGTCTGAAGGTTTAAGTGGTAAGTGTTAGGATCATACATTGGCATTCACTTGTGTGGATTTTTTTTTCCTGTCTCTGTGTGCATGTGGGAATAATCAAATGTGTATTATGACAGGGAAAGTTATTCAAAAGAAAAAAGAAAAGAAAATAGAGGTACATTGATGCTTGTACTCAAGAAATTCTTTTTCTCTGATTTAGAAAAGAAAGATACCACAAAATTCTGTGACAAAAGAGATGCTTTTTGTTTAACTTACTAATTAGGTCTATTCAGTTTTGGAAATGAAATCACACATTTCAGACATTTTAGGGCAAGAAGACAGGGACATGTAGCTTTGTTGTCTGCATGGCAGATGAAAGAAAAGCTTGTACTCCATTTATCACTGTTAAAAGAGAACAATGATGCAGCTGGGATAACTCTCTGCTATTTGCTTTTCTGTTCTTTCATACAGAAAGCAAACTGACAGTATTTCTAAATTGGACATAAACCTGTCTTGCTAATTATTTAAAAATCTAGACGTCTTAAGTAGCCTTATTGAGTTCAGAAACATTGAGAAGAAAAGTTTAAACTTCTCCAATGCTGTGTCAGATTAAGACAGAGCACTGGCCCTAGATATGATGGGAGCCCTCTCAGGCAGTTAGTCTGTTGCTGTCCTCTCTCTGTCACATGTCCACATTAAGTCACTTTTGGAATGATGCACCCAAACCTTTCCTGCAAATTTAGTGAGCTGTGCATTACATTTCATTCCCAGCCCTCTAAATTCTGTGGTGTATTGAGTTCTTGGATATTTAATTAAAAGTCCCCAGGTTCCCTGCTTAATCTCTTAACAAGAGAGAGAGAATGCTAAAGAGTTTTTGATTTAAAGTAGCAAATAATGGAATCAGAATTTCATATGCTTCTGGGCCATTCAGGAACACAGGAACAAACTTCATCAATTGTAAACTGTAGTTACAGCCTGCAAAACAGTAATGTAATCTGAAGTTTGTTTGCTATGAAAAATTTTACTTTTGTATCTTTTCTGTTTATTTGGTTATAATATTGAATGTGCATGCTGACCTAATAAGTTCTCTTCCAGTTAAGGTAAATACCAAATAAGGAAGCTATTTTACTTCAGCAGATCTACTTCCTAGCAGACCTTGGAAACTATCTTTATGAAATTATAGGATCTTCCAGGAGATTCAAAGCAGTCTGTTTCTTTTTTTTTTTTAAATAAACATCAGGCATACACTTATTTTAATGAAGTTGGGATACCTGCTGTGGCTGGTACTGAAGTGTGGCAAATACACTTTGGTTCATTGCACGCTTATTCCTAACCTTTCAGGAAACAAATGGGATCCCATTTACAGCGGAGCCGCCAGGGAACATGTGTGTGACCGACTAAATCCGGGCTCGTCCTATCGGCTACGTGTATATTGCACTGGGGAAGGAGGACAAAGCACGGTAATATCAGCTAATGTTTTTATTAAATCAGATTTCTCTCTGTAAGAAAATCCGATCCAGTAGATATTTAAGCAAATATTGTTCAGAAGTGCCTAACAAAATAGCCATAATTACAACCTCAGAGAAGTTCCAGTATTACTGGACAGTGTTCGAGTTTCTTCTCATTTGTTAAAAAAATATATCTGAATATTCTTCTCTGATGTTATATTTTGTTTGACATGATGTCTTATTTACAGAAACAGATCCTTTTCATATGTGGTACATTTATACAGTGTCATTTATTAAAGCCTAACCCAATACAGAAGTTTAAGAAGGGTACTTTAAAAGGCTCCCTATGGAATTGGTCACAGCACCAAGCACAACAGAGATCAGGAAGCTTTTGGACAATGGTTTCTCACATAGTATGATTCTTTTGGCTGTCCTGGGCCAGGACCTGGACTTTGATCATCTTTGTAGATCCTTTCCAGCTCAGAAGATTCTGTGATTCTATGAATTTAATGTATTTCCTGTAGTCAGTGAAGTACATTGTCAGAGTAGTCAAGTCACCCCAACAGGCAGGGGAAGAAATCTTCACTCAGGCTTTACAGGGTTTGCTTCCCATGTTTCTCACGCACAATTCAAATGTTTACATTGCCCTACTTTTCAGTATTCCCAAACAATTTGCTGTGCCATACTATCCTCCTTTATACATACAAATTACATACACACACTTGTGCCCTGTCAATTCTGTGGTGTAGTTCAGCAGCTAGTGCCAAAATGTCCTGCTGTATTTGCCCTCCCTTCTCGGCAGCAAGTGTAACAAAGCCAGCCCTGGCTCTCTGCAGACTTCCACCAGGGCTTTGCTGTCAAGCTGCTGTCACAAAAACCTTAAAGCCTTACATTCTTGGTGTTTGTCATTTCTACCAAGCTCTGCCTTACAACCTGAAATGTATGTGCTCTTCCTCCACATAGAAGTCTCCTGCAAAGGTAACCTTGCCTACAGCCACTTTTGCGTTAAGAATAATTCTGGACTCCTTTAGTGCTGGCTTGGCTGCAGTGCTTTCCCAGTCACCAGACCACAAGTCTTTGGAGACTTTTACTCTGCCAACCTACTTCCCTACAGCCCAACCCCATGATTTTAGAATTAACATTGAGTACCAAAGAGAAAATAACTTCCAGAAGTATTGATACTTTCTGAAGGTATCAGAAATCAACAGAAGAACTCTGAAGAAATATGCCATTAACTCTTCTGCAGCTTCTCATGAACAGATGCGAAACATTCTGCCTTTTAAGTAGCAGCAGTTGTTCAGTGCATCAGTATATTCAAAGGAGCTGAAAAGCAGCAGATCCTCCAGGCCACTCTTTCTTGAACATACACAAAAACCAGTTGTGAAATGAGACTGAGGTTCATTTATGTGTAAACCTAAAGGCTTTCCAACTTCCTGTTTGTTCTGTAGCATGCTGAAGCAAATCACCTCTCATTGTCTCTGCTCACTTCTGTCTGCATCCAGAACAGTCAAAGCCATCTGCTGCATGGGTTGTTATGTTCTTAGGCAGTTTTTGCCCAAATTTCAAATCAGAGGTGGAAACTTGCTGCACATTAGGTATTGCTAAGCAATGAAAAAGTTGAAATCTCTTTTTTTAAATCTCTTCTGATTGACACTTCTACCCACTTTTGCTTTCTAAGAGGTTCTACCACAGAAAGTATAGAACCCTTAGAGTAAGGGTTAAGAACTCATTAAATTGCAGTCTGATGCAATAGAGCATGAATTTATGTTGAATAAGTCATATTTCAAGCATCTGTACTAGGTTTGTACAGATAATTAACCACTGTTTTTAATTCTACTCCTTGCGTGGGTACCAAAATACAAAAACAAATTTTGCATATTGTGTGATTATTTTGGCATGGTTTATATTATGAGAAATACATACCAGATCACTTCAGCATCTTCACATATGTGAAGATGTCATTAAAAAAAGGGGGAATATCTTGTTTATGACTCAGGTATTTGCCTTTACTTGTAGCATAACTGATGGTTCTTGTTTTGGCCTGGATAGCTTAATTAATCTATCTTTCTGGTTTAGGTATCTGATTCCTTGCTGGTGCAGACCCCAGCAGTGGTTCCTGGTCCATGCCAGCCTCCAAGGCTACAGGGTAGACCAAGAGCAAGAGAAATTCAGCTGCGTTGGGGTAATTCTAGTACAAGTGTTAGAAATTGTAAGGGATCCAAATGTGTTAAGTGTTGAAATTAAATAAGCTTTTCTTTCTCTCTTATTTTTAGCACCACCTCAGGTAGATGGTGGTTCACCCATTACCTGTTATGGTCTGGAAATGTTTCAGGCAGAAGGTGATGAACACAGAGAGGTTTACCAGGGCTCTGATGTTGAATGCACAGTGGGCAGCCTTCTTCCAGGGAGGATGTACAGCTTCAGACTGAGAGCAGCTAACAAGGCTGGGGTAAGGAAACAGTCTAAAATGAAATTCATTCGAGAAATAGATCACTAATAAAGGATTTTTTATTTCAAAAGAAGCATTTAACAGTAATTTTAAAATTAGGATTTCCTAATGTAGTGTCATTTAAGTCACATAACTTATTGTTATGTGGGAACAGACAGTTAAACATCAAGTTATAATGAAGGGGATTTTTAGATGAAGGGAAGGGAAAATAGCTAATTATGTCTTTTATCTGAACAGTAACATTAGAAAATCATTAGGAAATGCTATGGACTTTATTAAAGCACTGTTACAACTTCACTATTCTCATGTGAAGTAAGGTAGCAAATTACTGTCTGTATACAGCCTTGTAAACTGACCTTTATTTTTACAGCTGTTGGTGTTCAGAACATAATAATTAGTGTTTCCCAACTCTCCATTTTTATATTTAGTTTAACTTCTGAGTACATGTTCTAGCAGATACAAGACTATTTTCCCTCTTGGGAGTATTAAATGTGTTTAAATCAATTGCTGCTGTAGAACAAGCTTTATTTAGTTATGTACCCAAAGTCCAGATTTGTTCAATAACGTACACTTCATTGAAAACTGTCGGGATGAGTTGACACTGTTTGTGGAGAGGTCTGCAGCTTAAGGCCTTAAAGCACTATCCTAACTTTTATCTCCCTTCCACTCTGCAAATAAGGGTTCATAGCTTTTGAATCCTTTATTTCTTTTACATAGGTATAAATAGACAGTACCAGTTGGTTCATGTTCCAATGCAGCCATCGTATAACTTCAGAAAAAGGCTTTGGATAGTACTTCCCTGGTTTTCCCAAGAGTTTGAAGTGTCACATATATTTATACTGCATTTGCTGGAGTGAAGAAAAACTTACAACAGTTCTGGAAAATAGTCAGATACTGAAATAAATCCTGAATCCACAGTCTTCAGAAATGTATTTGATAAAGAAGTAATACAAATTTTCAGGTTGCTATTACATATCCCTTCTCTGGTAAACTGTTTTTCAAAAAGCAGTAATTTCATTTTTACAATGTAGTTGTATCAACTCCCTTTTCAATAGTTTGGACCGTACTCAGAAAAATGTGAAATAACTACAGCACCCGGGCCCCCCGATCAGTGCAAGCCCCCTCAAGTGGCGTGCAGATCTGCTGCCTGTGCTCAGGTGTCGTGGGAGGTAAGAATTCCATGGTAACACCTGTCTTGACATAATGGTCTTCTGCATTTTTGAATTCAGCTTGAAAAGTCCAGTACTGTATTTTAATCACTTTATTTGTAAGCAAATGATTTATTTGTAAGCATATGATTATCCAGCAGTCATTCATCATGCCGTTAGAAGGCAGCACTAAGGTGGCAGGCTGCAGGTACTGGATCTTACTTTGTTCTTTTGTTTAAAAGTTTTGCCACAGCTGCTGCTCTGCATTTCTGAGTGATGCAGTCTCATCTTAAAATTTTTCTTTAACATAGTTATAGTTCTTTACAGACAATGTATCTACATAATACAATAGATTACTGTGTTTCTTGGGTTTATAATCTGATTTAATTTTATATAATTACATCAGTAATAATGCAGAAAAAGCCTCACAGACTTCCTGTAAACCCATAGTATTTAGACATCTGATTTAAAAATGCAGTGGATAAAAATTAAGCTTGTAAAAAGAAAGATTCTATCTGGGAATGCTCTTTAAACACAACTTCTTAGTGCCTTAGAGATGGGGTGAAGTATCTGAGTTACAAAACTGTACAGAAAAAAATTTGAACTGTTTTACCTGGAAAGTAGTTTTCATGCTTCCTACTGGAGGAATGTCAGAGGAGCAGTCCTTAAATATCTAAAAGGCAAAGCTTTTTAAAAATATACCATAAAACATTCAGGTAGAGTTAATTTGAGTGATGTTAGATGTCTGCTTTACAGAGTCACACAGTAATAAAGGCACAAGTAGACCTCTAAATGTCATTTAGTTCAACCTTCTGTTCAAATAGTTTTAAGTTTCTCAGGGCCTTTCCAGGGTGATATTTTATTTATCTCCAAGAATGAAGATGTTTCAGCCTAGCAAAACTGTCTAGATAAGCTCTCATTCTATAGGATTATTTTGTTTATGTCTACTCAAAATACCCTTTAATGCAAGTCATGACTCTTGTCCTGACACTGTGCCATCTTCAAGAAAAAATTTTGTCATAATGTTTGTAGCCTCACAGTAAGTAAATTAAGGCAGCAGTAAGGTCTTCCCTTAGCTGGATCATTTTGCTATCAAGTAAACTTTATTTTTCTGTTGTGTGTTGCACTCCTGCTTCGTGACCCTTGTCTGGACCTACTCCATTACCTCAATGTCCATCTCCTTTTGGGGATCCTGAGACAGGACATGTTACTGGAGATGCAACCTCACAAGAGCTGAGTAGAGGGGAATCATTATTCCTTTTACCCTTCTTGCTGCTCATTTGCTAATACAACCAATACGTAGTTCACCTTCATCAGACACCCACTGCTAATTCTTATTCAACTTTCTTACCAGGGTACACAGGAATTTTTTTGGTTAAGGTTACTCCTCGGCCTGTACTTTTTTGTATCAGTCCAGGACTTTGTGTGTGCAATTGTCTTACTTGAACTTCCTGAAGTTTGTATCAGATTCTGCCTGTTATTTTTATTGTACTTAAATAAAAACTGACAAAGAAATGGGAGGTAAGACTCCTCTGGAACAAAAGCAAAATATAGATGTGGTGAGTTTGGTTGATTTTTCTTTTCTTATGTCAGTATATTTAACTTCTAATTATCTATATCCATTTTCAAGGTACCACCAAGTAATGGAGCTGATGTCACAGAGTATCGACTGGAGTGGGGCGGTGTGGAAGGATGCATGCAGATCTCCTATTGTGGGCCTGGGCTCAGCTGTGAAGTGAAAGGGCTTTTGCCTGCCACTATATACTACTGCAGGGTTCAGGTAAAGATGTAAAGCTATTGTTAGTGAACTGTGGAAACAAGAACTGACTGTGCCATAAAAACATGGTCTACTTTGGGTTTGCAGGCAGTGAATGTTGCAGGTGCAGGCCCTTTCAGTGAAGTAGTGGCATGTATGACTCCAGCCTCTGTACCTGCAGTTGTGACCTGTCTTCGTGGACTAAGTGAAGATGAAGTTGAAAGTCCACACTATTCTCCTTCCACATGCCTTGCTGTAAGCTGGGAAGAACCTTGTGACCATGGATCTGAAATCCTTGGCTACAGCATAGACTTTGGAGACAAGCAGCCAATAACTGTTGGGAAGGATCTGACCTATTTTATAGATGGCTTACAGCCAGATACTACCTACAGGTACGTGATGCACAGCTACTTGACAGCCTACTGTTTCCTCCACAAGAGCAGATGCTTTGTTTCCTTGTATTTTTTTATTGGCTTCATTATTACTCTCAGAGACACATAAGTGCACAGCCATGGAGCAATAAGAAATTTTGTAATGATGATCATCATAAATAGTTGTGCTATTTTTATTTTCTGTCAAAAATAATTTATGTTAGTTTATTGCAGTATTGTTGTATCTGTCTGGTTAATGTGTCAATTTAACTGCATTCACATCACATATTCAGATTCATAACTGCATTGGAACTGGTTGTTTCTCTGTTTGTAAAGGTAAAATCCACCCAAGGAAGGACTATGTCCAGTCTGATCTACTGAGATCTCATTGCAACTTGCAATGCCTTATCTGCAGAAAAAGTGGAAGTCAGCATGAACAGTATCAGTTTGAAAAATCAGCCAGCTATGCATCTCTTTTGAAGAATTTTAGTTGCTGAAATCATCTCTTGTGTTCGGTCCAAGGGTTACTGAAAAATATAAATGCAAAAATCAGTAGTTTTGCCTGAAAGCACAACATCTCTGTTACCAAAACATGTCCTCAGTGTTAAAGAATGGCAGTCCCACTGAAGTCTGACTTTTAGCCCACTCTGATTTCAGTATAATTAGGATATCATCTGGCTGTGCGGTTTTCTGAATCCTTAATTACTGTTTTATGGCTTTATGTCAGAATACAGTGTTTCTGTGTGCCTTGTAATTATTTAACAATAATGCTGGCAATCTGAAGAGCTGTTGCTCTCTGTGTCAGTAGACTGAAAAAAGTCATTTCCATTGCAGAGCTATGCCTATACTTCTACCCACATGAGTTTTTTTATAGAATACACTGTCAACTCCTTGTGCAAATAAAAAATTGCATGTATTAACCTTAGTTCCAGGCTGTAATAAATTAGCATAACGTTAAATATTACTGTAGTGATGGAGAAATATTTATTCTTTAGCCTGCATACGCATTTGTGTTTCCACATTTTGCAGTTGTGTGGTTGAGTGTTTCAGAATTTAATTACTATGATTACTTTTTTCCAGTTACCTAGATACTGTTTTGGACAAGCAAATGTTAAGTCTGGAAAATGAAAACAGACACACTTGCTCCCTGTGGCTACCTGTGAAAGACATAAAGAGCCTCTGTTTTCTGCCTTTTCCTTTTTAGAAATAAATTTCTTGGCTAAATATTTTAATTCCTACTTAAGAATCTAATGCCAGCATTATCTTTCTTGGAGTATCAAAGAAGAAAAAAACAAAACCCTACCTTATCCCTGAGCTTCAAGTTCTACAACTTCCTCAGCTTTGTGTCCTTTGGCAACTTCTGGTTTCCCCCTCTCACTTTGCAGCAGACCCAAGAGGGCTTGTGTTTGCAAGTGCCCAGAGATGTGCTGCTGGTGGAAACAGCAAGAGAGATGGCTGGGCACCATCTTTATTTTCACATGAATAAGTTGTTTTCAGAAAAGTCCATAAAAATGTCTGTTAGTCATCCTTGAACTCACCTGATAAAACAGTCACAGATACAGTTTCCTCTCTTTGGGATTTTTTTTACCTTCTCACATCATTCCAATGTGGCTATGAAAAATTTTGGTTCAAGGCCTGGACAGTCAGAAAGATGGACCACTGTTGAAGTAACCCACAGAGCTTTGGCATCTTTTCACTAATGTGAATTTATTTCTAATTAAGCCAACTCCTTAAAATGTAAGGAAATTGATGTACCTGCTTATTCTTGACAGTCTATCAAAGCATAATATTGATAAAAGCCTTCATTGTAGATAGGACCATTATTCTCTATTTAATGAGAATGGTGGATTATGAGCAGTTATTTTTAGAATCTAATTTCAATTTAATTTATTCTCTCATCTTCCAAATGCTAGGGTACGAATTCAAGCCCTAAACAGTCTTGGAGCGGGTCCTTTCAGCCACACCATAAAACTGAAAACAAAGCCTCTCCCCCCGGATCCACCTCGCCTGGAATGTGCTGCATACAGTTCTCAGACTCTCAAGCTGAAGTGGGGAGAGGGAACTGCAAAAGCATTAACTGACTCCATCCAGTACCACCTTCAGATGGAGGATAAGAATGGAAGGTTGGTTTTGGCATTGCTTTAATCTGCCCAGTGTGACCATGATCTGATGCTTGGGAGATGGCAGCAAAGGGCAAAATTCCGTATGCTTTGGTGAATTTGCAGCAGATGTAGGAGGTCATCTCATCTGGCAGGGCAAGAAGGGCTCTAGTGTTCTGTTCTGGGAAGTACAAGATAAAAAACATCGTTGTTTTTTACTTACAGTTCAACATGAAGAGTTTAATGCAGTGTTTTGTACCAACACTTTTCTCTCTCACTTCTGGTTAAATATTTTGTCAAAGTAACAAGTCCAATCAGTGTTGTGAATTTTATATACCTAATATTGGAAGAGATGAATGCTTTACTCTCTGTTGCTTTATATACAATTATTTTACTGGAAATCAATACAAATTATTGTTTTGAGTGATCCCTGGTCTCATGTTAAACAGAATGTCAGCTGAGGTGGTACAGCAAGAACTCTTGCCTAAATGGTAAGATGAGCAGTGTGAGCAGAGCTACAGAGTGTTCCATGTCTGATAAGCAGCTTTAGCTTGACAAAAAGATCAAAAGAGAGCTACTATGTGAAACTGCTGTGCTGTAAGGAGGAACAAATTAGACTATTTAACTGGAAAGAAATTAATTGCCATTACCAAAGACTAGGTCATTTGCAGCTTCCATCTGTTTTAATTTTAAAAGATAAGAAAAAGCCAAAGTAGATGACAACCCTTGCAGGAAGAGAGAAATTTGTGCTGTGTCCTGGGGACACCAAAACTGAAAATCAAACAAGAGTTGCCATGATCAGTCTGTGCAAGAATTGCCACAAGAAGGATAATGGCCAGTGTACAAAACTCTCAGAAACACATGTGATGTGCACTACAGGTGTGACTCTGCCCTCCTGTGCAGGCCTGCATGAGCCCATCTCCAGCAGTGACATACATGAGCAATTGGATCCATGGCACTTTTTTTAGGTGTAGTAAGGGAGAGTTAAAAAGGGACAAAAAGCTAAAATCTAGTTACCTAATTTTAAAAAGCTAAAGATGTTGGAGGAGTAGCTGGCCAAGGGAAAAAAATGCAGCTCATTGAGAGACACAACTGCTGTCTTTTCCCATTGTTTCAAATGCAAAATAGTTTCTTAAAAGGTTTAGGAACAGTTTTGGTACTGAGAGTATCTGTACTGTTCTTTGTGCAAGAGATCTTTATTTCAAAAACACGGGAAATAGAAACTTGCCCCTGGAAAATGAGCTTATTGTTTTATAGCAACCAGAACACTCTTTAACTCTGAAATAAGTGTTTCTGGGCTTTTCATTAGATTGTGGGAAATTATGGGAACAGATTTCAAGACAGTTTAGCTGTTTCAAAAGTCCTTTTCTGTGTTCAAAAATAAGCTGCTTGTTCCATTTTCAGGTTTGTATCCTTATACAGAGGACCATGTCATACATACAAAGTTCAAAGACTCAGTGAGTCAACATCATACAAATTTTGTATTCAAGCATGTAATGAAGCTGGCGAAGGTCCCCTTTCTCAAGAATATATTTTCACTACTCCCAAATCTGTTCCAGCTGCCTTGAAAGGTAAGGGTGCTTCTTTTGTCATTTGAAAGGGGGGAGGATAGCAGGTTTTGGTATTATGTTGTATTTGGGATATTGAGAATACTAAGCCCTTTTCAAGTGCAGGTAGGGATAGTGGGAGAATGCTCCTTTCATGTAATTGCCTAAAATATTCGCTCCAAAAAGACTTGGGGTTTATACATTCTTTGACATAAAAAGTTTGTACTTAAGATACCCTGCTTACCTAAGAGTGGAAGTTAAGGTGAAAATGCTTTCTAGCATGTTTAGAATAATATTAAGCATTGTTTGGGGATTTTTTGATATATGATGCACACTTAGAGTCACTAAATTTATTTGCTTTCTCTTGGATGATACCTAAACTAGGAGGAGAGGCCTGTGAATTGTTAGTTGTTGCTCCAGAAAACACTGGAGGAAGAATAAATTTGAATCTAAAGCTTTTGTTTCTCTGAGACAAGATAGGAGGTAGAATATAGAATTTTAAAGGTCATTAGAATGTGACAGTATGGGATGTGGGAAAGCAGAGCTAGATGTCACTATTATGCTTCCTTCCTTCAGCACCAAGGATAGAGAGAATAAACGACCATACTTGTGAAATCACATGGGAGGTTCTGCAGCCTATGAAGGGTGATCCAGTTATCTACTGTCTTCAGGTCATGGTGGGAAAAGACTCAGAATTCAAACAGGTATGGTGTGTTTAAGTTATTGTAGTTTTCTTCGATTATTGTTTGTGATAACTAGTCACCATGTTAACTTTTTGTTACTAGTAATATAAGGCAGTATCTCCTAAACCAATCTCTTCCATCTCAGAGGGAGTTCTGCACTAAATTACAGCCTCTCTGGGTCACACTGATGTTCACTAAATGCAGCTTGACACATCAAGTGGTGAGGAAGTCATCCACTAATGGATCAGCTGACAAAAAGAAACCTTTTACCTAATGGTACAGAATTGAGACTGGGGAGAAAACGGGCAAGGGGTTCTATTTGCACTAAGTACAAAGAAGTAGTTTGAAATGCCAAGGTACAGATTATCCTGCATTCAGTGCTAATTTTGCTATTTTGCTTCCCAGTTTGGTTTTTTTTTTTTTTCACAGTTTATAAAGTGCCTGACATGAAATCAGGCTTGAAAACTGTTTCATACTATTAAGCCAAGGAACTTCCTTTCCAGGAAAGAAACAATTAATTCTAGTATATTATAATTTTATTATAGTTCAGTATTAAATAAGTTTCACCTGTGCTTTGGTAAATTATAGGCGTTAATATTTTCATAACTTTTAGTGTAGCACTGTGTTTGTTATGGCCATTTGTTAAATTCTTCAGTAAAAGATGAACCGTAAACTGAGTTGTCTTGCCATGTGAATATTCTTTTTTGTAACTTCAACATTGTAAATGCAACATTAAGTACATAAGGTGTGGTCTGTGTAGATACAGAGTCAAATCACGCTTTGATTATCAGTGTCTATTGCCAAATTACCTGGGCAAGAAAATAAAGTTTTGAAAATAAAGCTCTTTGAGTATGGTAATAACAAAGTAGACTGAGGTGTGTGATTGCTTTTGCCTCTGCAGAGCAGTCAAGCGTAGTAAATTAGAATAAAATAAAAATACTAATTTGCACAAATTAAAATTGGAACAATCAAGAAGTAAACAGTATGAAAACAGCCTTTAAGATACTTAGACATGATGATGGAAATTTTATTTGACATAGACAAAAAATAAACTGTCTGAAAGTCTGCTCTAAGTGGTTTCCTGCTGTTTCACTGCCAAAACTTCACTCCCCTGTCCTCCTTCTTCCTGATCCATCATCCAAATTGTTCATGTCATTGTTCCCTTCATGCTACAACAAAATGAGTTAATTTGTGCTGTTTGAGCAATATACATCAAAGATCTTAAAGGGGTTAGGAAGCAACCATATAAATAACCCAGGAAACCCACTGGAGGAGAAGGCAACTCCTGGCAAGGCACTGGGGACAAGCAGCTGAGGATAGTAACCTCTGCCAGCTGGCATAGCTGGAGCTGGAGTAGGATGTGTGTCAGTGGCCTGTTTGCTCACTCCCAAATGCATGATCCAAATCAGCAGAATTTTGAAGATGCTGCACTTCTGATGGCCTGCCCTGCCTCGGAGGGAAGAGTCTCTAGGTTGTAGATTCCAGTAAAGCTCAGCTTGTCAGAGAACTCCAACAGTAGCCTCAGGCACAGCAAGAGCTCTTCAAATAACAGAATCAGAAGGGTTTTCCTGTTTCTTTACACTTCTAGTTTGCATTTTCAGAATACTGTCTAACAGTATGGTAACAGTAGGGGAAAGCTCCTGAGGATGTGGTATTTCTCTGTCGTGCTACCAATTAAATAAAGCAAATCCAGATATTCAAAGGTGGGAGGGTGAAGGCGTTTAATGAGAGAAATCAAATTGCACTGTGCTACCCACCTAATACCTCTGTATCTACTGAAGTACCTCTAACTATGTCCTTGTGAGGTTTTGTTGGCTTTCACAGAACCTTTACGTAACTGCAAATTTAATTAATTTGAGAAACCGGAATTTAGATTTCACTGAATTAGGCACTCCATGCTGAAGCATTGTGAACTCATGTTAACCTGCCAACTGAGAGATCTCTGGAGAGCACCCTCATAAGTCATCTCTGTCTTGGGAATATGATGAAATTAAGAATCACAAAGAAGACTCAGTGGTTTTGCTGATACAGTGTTTATTGGGATAAGTAATAATATTTTAAATATAGATAACTACAACAAAGTATGTTGGATTGAATTAGACTTAATGAATTGGCTTGATACATTTAACTGCCTAAAATCCCATGATACAGTACTGTATATTGCATCCCATTGTGAGTGGTCACTAAAATAGCTGAACGCTGGGGCTTGTAGCAGATTTTATTTGGTGTGTACTCATCATTCCACACAAGCAAGCATAGTTGTTGTGTTTCACCAAAAGAACTGGAGACTTTATCTGGTATTTCAATTGTGTGTTTGAGCTTTTTGTCTATTTTTCTTTGCGTGGGTGAAAATACTGGTGAGTTGTCATCCTTTTTAGTTACCTTCACCATAAACCAAAGCATACTAAGATACATGTGTGTCTGTAGTACTTTTGTACTTGATGTATCCCATTTTCCCCCCTTGTTGCCAGATTTACAAGGGCCCGGACTGGTCATTCCGATACACAGGCCTCCAGCTGAACTGTGAATACCGATTCCGCGCATGTGCCATTCGCCAGTGCCAAGAGGCCACGGGTCACCAGGACCTGGTGGGCCCCTACAGCACCCCAGTGCTTTTCATCTCTCAGAGGACTGAACCACCGGCAAGCGCCAGCAACAAGGACACTGTGCAAACCACAAGGACACAATGGTCACAGAGCGACCAAGTGTGTGCTGCTGTCATCCTTGCACTTTTCGCTATCTTTTCCATTCTGATTGCTGTTATCATTCAGTACTTCGTCATAAAGTGAAGAAAAGAGATCTATTTTATAATGCTGCCCATTACATTTTACTTTCTCATCATCTAAAAGTAATTCTGTTCTCTTGCTTTTACAAAACCAGGCATTTAGCACCGGCATTGGGACTGATGCAAACTTTCTCAGCCACTTTAAAATGCTTACTTGTAGGTATAGGCTGACACATGTTATTAAAATGCAAGCCACAGAAATATAACCTTTTCTTTATATGCCTTCATGCAGTACAAACTCAATATGGGGCAGGCACTCAGTGTTTAATGAAAAGGCTTTGACCAGTAAATGCAAGTGTAAAGATGATTTCCTGGCCCACACTTCCAAGGGTTGCTAACATAACAGGGAAGAATGTGTAGATCGCATTTAAAACTTACACTAACAAACTTGTGCTGTACACAATATTAATCTGATGCTGTGAAAGCAATTTAGCGCTGTATTTCTACCTCCTCATTTGTCTTAATTATTTGGGAAGCAGGATTTATGCTGAAAAACAGAAGGGGCTTTTCTCAGGCAGCAAATAATAAACTGGATGGAAGAGTATGCATGAAGGAAGCTTCTTATGTGATAAATGTGGAGTTCTTCACTGCAAGTAGATGTTTTTGAAAGACTACAAGGAGATGGCACAAGTGGTTTATCTTACCCCCAGGATTTGATGTTTACTTACAAAAATGCCTCTTTTACTTCTTCTGAATATAGAAGGGAGAGTGTGAGAGACCTTCTTAGATTTGTTATTTAAATTGGAAAACATATTTCCAAAGTTGACCTTTGATTGGATACAGTTTATACAGATGTCTGTGCCCTCTAATTTTGGATAGTCAATAGAATTTTGAGATAAAATTCATTATTGAATTTTTGCTGTTTCCCCAACATTCACTTGCCATATCCACCAGAAATAAGCACTGCCTTTTTTTTGTTTGTTTCTATCTTTCTCTTTTTTTCCTTCCTCCCTTCCTTTCTTTCCTTCTTTCTTTGGGGCACCAAATCAGAAGACGAAGTGTAGTAATTTGCACCAGAAAACTTAAAGCTGCTTTTTTCTTGAGATCCTAATGTTTAATGTAATGTCTCTTTGGATACTGTACGTTGATTGCATGTAGTTAATGTTGCATTAGAGCACTTTGCAATTGCATAACTCATCAATGTTTTGTGAGCTTGCATTTGTGAGTTCTTGAATGACAAGACTGAATTTTAACAAGTATCCCATTGAACATCTTGCTAGATGTCAATGATTGCCAGTGACACAAAGCTTGTAGTGAAACTATCTTAAAAAAAATCTTTGTCTCATCACACTTATGTTATTTGTTATACACTTTGTAATTAGCTACTTTTAATTTATTTGAGTTACAAGATAGTGGATCATTAATGACTTCTAGTTGTGTTCAGTTTAGCATTTTTAATAGTATTAAACACTTCTGTCAGTCTTAATAATAATAAAAAAAGGAACCTCTGTCTTGTGCTTTGAAGATCTCTGAAGAATTTCTCTTATATTAGAACGGGCATGTATTGTAATTGTTTATACGTCCAATGATCTGTGCTGTAGAATAATGTTGCTGAGTTTCGTTTTTTTAAAAGAAAAACAAAGAAATGGCGAAGAACTTGGCCTCCATGTGGCAAGAACGATCTGTCTTTAAAATGTACTGTATGTTTACATTTTATTTCAAATTTGTCATTTGTACGTATAGGCCGATACCTTCCCGCAGGATACCGCGATAACTGATGTTTTCTAGAACCTTCTTAAAAGTGCCATGTTTGGCAGTGCAAATGAGGTTGCGTGTCACAGCCCAGAGATTTCTTACGGTTGAATGTCTAAAACAGTAAGATTTGTTACTGCAGGTGACCTGCAGTGGCTTACGTTTTTCATAGTAAAAATTCAAATGAGCTCCTATTTTTGATAGTCATTTAATAGTGTATTTGCCATTTGAGCCTCAGTGCATATTACTGCATTGAAGACAGTTTTTAATGTAATCTTAATTTTACCTCATATACTGTACATTCCAAAAATAAATAAAAGAAAAAAAGAAACTCTAAAGTTTTTAAAGCGCTATAGATACACTACCAAACATATCACTTTACGGTTGTACAACGTCGGGCTCCATGAAGACGAACCTGTATAGTCTGATAGAAAATACATAAAACGATGTAGCAAAGTACCTTTAAGAGTCTGTGGACAATAAAAGTACCTTCTTTTTCGCTGCTGGTGGTCAGTCCTGTGCGCGCACCGCCGCCGCCCCTCTCCCTCCCTCCTTCCCTGNAGCGAGGGCGAGCCCGAGTGGCCGTGGCCGTGGCCGCCCTGCGACGAGCGGCTGTGCCTGGTGCTGCCCATGTGGGTGCTCGTTCCCATCACGGCCGTCTGCCTGGGGCTCTTCGTGGTCGGCGTGGCGGGCAACGTCCTCACGGTGCTGGTCATCCGCAGCTACCGTGACATGAGGACCACCACCAACCTCTACCTGGGCAGCATGGCCGTGTCGGACCTGCTCATCCTCATGGGGCTGCCCTTCGACCTCTACCGCCTCTGGCGCTCCCGGCCCTGGATCTTCGGGCAGCTGCTGTGCCGCCTCTCGCACTACCTCAGTGAGGGCTGCACCTACTGCACCATCCTCCACATCACCGCTCTCACCGTGGAGCGCTACCTCGCCATCTGCTTCCCCCTCAAGGCCAAGGTGGTCGTCACCAAGCGCAGGGTGAAAGCCACCATCGGCGTCCTTTGGGCCTTTGCCTTGCTTTCCGCCAGCCCCTTCTTCTTCCTGGTCGGCGTGGAGCAGCCCGACAACCTCACCGACTTCAGCCGCGAGTGCAAGCCCACCCCGCAGGCGCTGCAGTCCGGCCTGCTGGCCACCATGTTCTGGGTCACCACCTGCTACTTCGTCCTGCCCGTCACCTGCCTCAGCGTCCTCTACGGCTTCATTGGCCGCGAGCTGTGGCGGAGCAACTCCCGCCTGCGGGGCCCTAGCTCGCTGCTCCGGGAGAAGGGGCACCGCCAGACTGTCAGGATCTTGGGTGAGTCCCGCTACCGTCCCGTTCGGGCTATGGCTGGGGCAAGGACCGGGCTGGGGGGCCGTGCAGGGCTGAGGCACCCGCAGCTCCCGTACAGGAGAGAGAATAGCGCACGGGGACACCCCAGCCACGCTGCCTAGCCCACCAGTACTCCCGGGAACTGCCAGCGGGGATTTCACTCCCTCCCAGCTGAGGCTTCACCCGCGTGGCATTGCACGTCCAGCAGCACGGCTACCTTCCGTAGAAATACCCCTTGTCTGAATTTTACCAGGCAGAACCAAGTACATGGTAGCTTGCAACTTCAGAAAAACTGTGGTAACATCAGCAGTCTCTTCCAGTGGGCAGCAACACCTCTGCATAGAGGATTTCTGCTTCTGAAAAGTCAGTTCTTAGTGGTCATTTGTAGCTCTCCAAGGAGTGAATCCATTGGTTGCCCAAGGAGGCTGAAAAACAGCAACATAGCCCCTACGAGCTATTTGGAGACAAATCCCATAATACCGAAGCACTTCCTACAGATGTAGGATGCTGATAATTTTTAGTCCATTTTCTTAGTCGTACACTTAGTAACCCAGCATCGGACTCTGGAAAGTTAGAGATCTTAGTCTGCTCTGGGTCTTTAATGTTTGTAAGTAGTGACCAGTCTGAGGGGAAAGAAAAAAGAAATCCAACTATTGACTAAGGAATATAAAACAAGATGCCCCAATAATTATTTTTGCCTACCTTTAGTGTAGTTTTCACATGTCACATGGGAGACTTCTTTTACTGAGAATCTAATCAGCTGGATGGAAATAACATAGCACAAAGGAAAGAAACTAATAAGCCTGAGAGAATTTTGCCAACTTATTTGAGGAAGGCACTTGCGTTGAAGCAGGCACAAGGTTTTCTGACAGAAACACCTATGTCCATGATCTCAGAACCTGCTGAAAGAGACCAGTGCCCCCTTATCTCAAAGATCCAGCAGCATTAGATGTGTGGTGTTTTTCAGATGTAAACTTTCTTTGGCTGCATCCCGTTTATTTAAGCTCTGAGAAGCGCCGAGGATGCCTTAAAATGATTGGGTTTTTTACTTACATGGATTTATAAACAAAAATAATTAAAAGTACGGATACAGTAATACACTTGTGTAATTGTTCCTCATCTGCTCCTGCTGTGTTGCCATTGCAAAAGGGTTTGTATTTGTTCTCATTGTGCTAAAATGCAACCCAGGACCAGGCGAACAGCTGAAGTGACTCGAGCTGGAGATTCATCTAGGCAAATAGCTGTCTCCAGCAGTAATGGTCTGGGGGTGCATGAAAAAGCTTTAGTGGAAAAAGAATCAGTAGCCCAACCACACTATAAAGTCTTTATGTTAGATATCATCCCATCACAACCAAGCGAATTCTGTGGGAGCTTGGGTGACTGAGGTGCAGCTTCGGTCTTTTTCGGTGATGCAGACAAGTTAAACAACTCTGCAGCAAATGGAGCTGCTGTGGAGCATCCACAAAAACTCCTCATTCTGACTTTTGTCATCTTTTGTCATCTCATATGTGGTATTACAGACATAGCCAGGGGGAATTTCTGTAGTGCCTGATGTTATTATACAGATGTTACGTTGTCTGTTGTCATTTTTATTTTTCTCAGCAAACCTCATCTCACAGTCTAGCTTAAAATTTTACCAGTTGCCTTTTACTTCAAAGACTAACATTCAGACTTGATGCTATTCCCATTTTCATGGTTTTCCATCTATTTAATACCATTATTTCTATATATTGTTTGTATCAGTTAGAAGAACCTGCAAAATCAGCCACGTAAAATTTAGTTTACTGGATGGTTGAAAAGTTAACTCACTCCTTAACTGCCGCATGTGTTATTTTGTCTTATAGCTGTGGTGGTTCTGGCCTTTGTAATTTGCTGGTTGCCTTTCCACATTGGCAGGATCATATTTATAAACACCCGGGACATGAGGACGATGCTGTTCTCCCAGTACTTTAATATATTGGCCCTGCAGCTTTTCTACCTGAGCGCATCCATCAACCCTGTCCTCTACAACCTCGTTTCGAAGAAGTACAGGGCAGCAGCCTGCAAGCTGCTGCTGCCGCGCCGCGCTGCAGAAAGGGCTTTCACCGTGACAAAGGACGCCGGGGGCTACACAGAGACCAGCACCAGCTCAAGGAACGAGTACACCACCACCTTCTGAGACTGCACCCCATGCTTCTGCAGGTATTCTTGCCTATGGAAGAGAGATTCCTTCTCACAGGAGAGTCACAAAAGGATGGACATTTGTTAGGGCATGTGGAATTTCATAACCGTCTGCATTTTGGGATACCCGTGTTTTTGATAACAGAGCAAGCACGCACCACGAAGCAGGGAGAATGATGTGCAGCTCATGAAAGATGACAAGTCAATGGGAAGAGCTGGAGTAAATTGCCAGTAAAACCACGGGATCACTTTATTACATGTTGTTCATTGTACATGCTCTGTGCCATTTCCAGTATTTTCTAAAAATCGTAACACCAAGGTCTGCAAAGGTGCACTTCTTGGGAGCTGTAATGAGTAAAACTCACAGACAGCCTTCACCATTTTACAACGGTTTTCTTATAAATGAGGTTTTACAAAACACAGTCTCACAAGGAGATGGATGCAAAAAAAATCACCAGAAGAGCCCTGCAAAAAGAGGAGTATGCTTTTAGTACCTGGTCTTGTAATCAAGAAGGGGACACTCCTGGGAAGTTTTGCTAATTTCCCTTAGGAAAGCATCTGCTGCACACAGCAGTCTCTGGGCTTAGCCCTTTTTGCCTGACCCATAGGATCAAATAAGGTCTTTTATTTGTATGTTAGCAACCAGTCCTCTGTTGTGTAACTTGAGATATCCCAGATCACTTCCTTAGGATAGATGAGCAGTGTTTGGTAAGTGGTAGCGGCGTGTCTCCACTCCATCACATTGTGTATTGCGTGTGCAAATAACACACCAAGTTAACCCACCTTGCCACCAACAACACCCATCACTGAATGTGCTGGCCTGTACCCAGGACTTCATGCTGCATAACCAACTCACTAATGCTGCTGCAAAAGATTTTAATTGGAAACTTCAACTGTACAATTTAGGAAGGAGGCAAGTTGTGAGGAAAAGCTAGAAGAAGCTGGAGCAGTGTTTTCTCTGGAGGATCATTGCCTCTGTGCATTTTACTTGTTACTTCATTGGTTCTAGTGGTGTAAATCTGGACCAAAATCAATGATGTGGGACTGCGCTTACAGAGGCATCACTGATGATATGTCCATGCTTGCCCTTGGTTCTCTGTTAACTTCTCCTCCTTTTAGGCAGTTGTAGAGAGTGGTACTGTCCCCTCTGAACCTCTTTTTCTCCAGGCTAAACACCTCCCTCTCCCTCACCTGCTCCAGAGCCTTTACTGGCTCCACTGCCCTTCTCTGGACATACTGCAGCCCCTCAAGGTCTTTCTTGCAGTGAGGGGCCCAGAACTGGACACAGGATTTGAGGTGCAGCTTCACCAGTGCTGATGGGGACACTCCCTGCCCTGGTCCTGCTGGCCACACTGTGGCTGATCCAGGCCAGGATGCCATTGGCCATCTTGGCCCCTGGGCACACTGGCTCATGTTCAGCTGCTGCCAACCAGCACCCTCAGGTCCTTTTCTGCTGGGCCACTTTGCAGCCACTCCTCCCTAAGCCTGTAGCGCTGCCTGGGGTTGTTGTGGCCACAGTGCAGACCCAGCACTTAGCCATGTTGATCCGCATACAATTGTCCTCAGCCCATCAATCCAGCCAGTCCAGATCAATTCAACAGATTTCAACAGCTAGCTCAGAGATCTCAGGGCAGCAGAATTGAACCCAAGTCTTCTCTGAGTTTTAAAATTATGACCAGTTCTCCATTAAGGAGTCTGTAACTCTAAGTCACTGAATAAAATCTAAAAAACAGAATCTAAAGACAGAAAAAAATCATCTTCTATCTCTCTGCATACACATTTTCTTTTTCTGTCAGCTTCATACTGTGGAGAGCAGTTCTCTGCAAGGCTTGGGTTAGGTTGCTTTTGCTGAGGGGTGTCATTGAGATGTAAAGTTATCATAAAAGAACAGCTGTTAATTCTGGAGGGGTTCAGACGGCAAGTTATTATGAACAGTAATCTTTGTAAATATATGTAGACCAAGAAGGGGAAAAAAGCTTTATCACACTGATACGTGGCTGTGGAGCTGCTCCTGCGTGCCTGCGGTCTCCTGATAATGGCTTTTCCTTTATCAGTTCCTGCTAAATTGCACCGGGAGTGAAATACTTGCTCATCAGAAATTTCCCCAAAAGCAATTGCATAGGTACCAGAAGCACAAGGTGAGTGGAGGAAGGAGGGAAACACCCTAGTGGGATACTGCCCTGAACCCCCTTTTCTAGGGTGCACTCCCTGCCACAGGCACTGCTCTGCTTGCTGGGTGTGCTGGGTGTCCAAGGCAGCTCCCTCTCAGCTGGGGCTCCCAAGTTGCTCATGGAGTGACTATGTGTCTGCAGGGAGCTCCAGGCTTGGGCTGCTCCTGCCCAGCCTCAGATGCTGGCTGCAGCTGCAGGCTTCTGCTCCCACTGGCAGACTCCATGGAAATGGTCTGCTCTTCTGGGAAAGTAATTTGCATCCCTGTTAAAAAGTATCCCCCTTGCAGGCTTAGTAGAATAATACAGGCACCAAAATCCCACCTATGAGCTTGAAGAGCCTTGTTAATGCTCTCTCCCTACCAGAACGAAGGCTTAGGAAATAGAGGAAGTTTAGGGTGTTTACTCAGAATTAACCAGGCCTGGCACTGCTCTCTCTGGCATTCAGCACTGGATTGTGTAAGCAGGGATCTTGTAAATAAAATAGCGCTTCCCAGGAACTCTGAGTCCAGGTGCAGGCAGGCTATCTCTAGGTATTTCAGAAGTAGTTTCCATACCATGAAGGATATAAATTACAAGGGAAAATGGACTAGAAGGAGGGAGAAAATGGGGAAGGGGTGTAAAAGCACAGAGACCAGATGATAAAAAGGGAAGCATGGTGAGATAGTCTCTTTTTTAAAGCACACATGTAGTTATGTTGAAAATCACAAGAAAGAAAAATCAGCGATTTCACAGAGCGCTCAGGCTTGCTGGAGTTGTAGTTGTACTGAGGAAGAGCTGAACCCAAAGTTAGCCACCTGAAGCTTGAAAGGAACCTAAAACCATTCATTTTTAAACACATGAACAGGTTTTTCTTAACAGAGAGGAAAGAAATTCTTCCCATGGACCGTATCTGAAAGGCACAGCTTGGCCCCCAGCACTGAGGTGGCATTGAGGTATGCCCACCAGCGAGGAGAGGAGAGAAGAGGAGAGGAGAG
>VXBR01000897.1:2647613-2688258 GCA_013400215.1 Cisticola juncidis
GGAGGAGGGGGCGGCGGGGCCGCGGGTGAAAGCGGCCAGCACGCAGACCGACAGCATGGCCGGTGAGCCGGGCTGCGGGGGTGGGAGGGGGACCGGGCCGGGGCCTGTCCCGCCGTGAGGGAACCGTGGCGCTGACGCCGGGCCGGGCCGGGCCGGGCCGAGCCAGACGGGTGTGAGGGGGCTGTGCCCTGACCGACCCCACGCGGGTCTCGCCTCACCCACCGGGTCCTTCCAGAGGCCGCCCGGTTTGTCCTCTCGTCAGGAGACTCTTTCCGCCTCTTCTTGGGGCTGTTCAGAGAGCCCGCTCCTTCCCCCTCCGCAGGTGATGCTTCATAGAGTGCTCCTGCCCCATACAGACATCTAGTGTGCATATGCATATACATACAGTATATCTACATATGTGTATATGTAAGTGTGTATACATATAAAGTATATATGTACTTACGTGTACCTATACTTTCATATAAAAATATATATCTAAAAATATATGTATGCTATCTCTAGTATATAAGTATATAGATACTTTGTATATATGTGCACACTTTATGTTATGTACACAATGTGTATATATATACACATAAATTATATCTATACTTCTGTATAGTATCTTTAAGCATATATCTATACATTAATATATATATATGTATATGTATATCCTCCATCCTCTCCCGCTGCTGCTTGACAGTGCCCTTCTCCATGAGGGCCTTTTGATGACATAAGCTGTTATTTTGCTCCCCCCTTCCATCCCATTACAGTGATTTCTTCCTCCAGCCCTGTACCAGGTATATTTAATGTGCATGCAACACAATGTGCAGGAAAACACTTCTGAAGGATG
The DNA here is from genome assembly GCA_013400215.1 of Cisticola juncidis. Lineage (NCBI taxonomy): Eukaryota > Metazoa > Chordata > Aves > Passeriformes > Cisticolidae > Cisticola > Cisticola juncidis. The sequence continues at coordinate 2,648,449 of VXBR01000897.1, forward strand.
TTCTCACTAACCCCACAGCAGGCCCATGGTATGGCTTTGGTAAAAAGCAGCTTTCTCACAGTGCTGGGGGTGAAACGTGCTGATAGATTCCACAGATCCCACCATTGCAGTCCCAAGGGAGTGGTGTGTGCATGCAGATGTGATATATAGATGGTTCTCAGACTGAGCACCATGCCAGGACAGCCAGGTCTCCTGCGTAGGTGTATGAGTTTTGTTTCGTCCTGGTTTTGTGGAAATCCTCCTTCCAAACAAGCAAAATGGTTAAAGTCTTGAAATGGGTTTTCATTTCCTTTTCCCAGGCAGCAGATTGATGTCACTGCTGGCTTACTTCTTGGTGTCAAGCACTTGTTAGAAGCCTTTCAGACTTTGGGCTAGGAGCTCCTGCATTATAGCCAGGACATAATCCTGGATCTGAGCCATGTCCGGGTAGGCTGTGCCCTGCTCCTGTTTGCTTCCAGGTGCAGCAGGGTTTTGTCACCAGCCTTCACAGCACACTGTCCCTGGAGCATGCCTCCCCTCACTGAAGCAAGATCTGTAACCAGGAGGATAAAATCATACCTGTGTGTGAAGTGGGCATGATGCACCTGGAAAGAGCACTCCTTTTTCTGTGGTTTTGCTGTCAGTAGCAGAGAGCCTGATTCCTTTACTTCCCCAGTCTGCTGTAGTTGCTTTTAATTCTGGAAGATGTCCTCTGCCTCTTTTCCAGTCCACTTTAATCAGCCTTCTCTTCACACTGTTGAACTTAAGGGAGTGTTTAACTACCTAAGTGAGTGAAGATGCAAACACACAGATACAACTCTAACTAAAGGTCTTTTGTTCTTCATAATATTTTCCTGCTTCTCATTCTTCAGGATGTTCTTCAGTTTGTTTCTCACTTGCTTGACAGGTCACATTAGGGTTAGATGCCAGCAGACAAAGAGTAATTAAAACTTTTTTGTGGTGTGTGCAGTTTTAAGTCTACTCTGTGTGCCAAATTGTTGGTAGGTATAATAGGTATAAACTGCACTGTTTGTTTTAACTTGCCACTTGGGAACTGTACACGTGTGTGCTGGGACAGGAGTAAGCAGGGGCTGTAACGAGGATGAACTCAAATGCCCATTTAAAAAAACACATTCTGCTCCTTTAGATGTGGCTTGTAGAATTACTTTTACAGTTTGCTTTTAGTACAAGTGACGACAAATCTTGATGTGTGCTGCTTGCCATGTACCTTTTTAGCACACCTGCTAACCAGGTGCCCCTTGCAGTGCTTGGACAGCCTAAGGAAGAGTGGACAGTGTGGCATTGGATAGTGCTGCTGACAGACCTATAGTTACTTTCCTAAACCACACTTATGTGTGAATAAAGCTGCTAAAATATCGTCTGAAAATGGTGTTTCAGTCATGGATTCAATATGTTTATCTGTTGTCCTAATTGTTTGGGCTCACAAACATGCCAATAAACTAACCCTCTCCCCCAGCCAGGTAATGTTAGTATCTGATTGTATCTCTTCCAAGCTGCTGGAACTACTTAAAGAGTGTTTTTCTCTATTCTGTTACATTCTTGCCTCTGCCATTTCCTCCTTTGCAAAAACTGTAACATTTGTGGGAAAAGATAGAAACAGAAATAATACAATTGTCAGCAGGTGTGAGACTTGCAGAGGAATGTGTGTTCATTACAGCTCTCCATAAGCAGCCCCGAAATGGGGACTGGAGATATTTCAAGGACTTAATTAACTTTTTGCCAAGTGTGAGGCAAGATAGCTTTACATCTAGAGCAGTGCAAGCTTTACCGAGCAGCAGGGTACTTCCTCTTTTTTCCTTTGTGGGACACTCAGTAACACTGAGTGCTGGCCCTCACAGGACAACTTCCAGATTTTGAAAAGAAGCACAGCACAAGGTGGTGCTCCAAGAAGGGATTTTTGCATTTGGATATTGTCGGAAGTGATGGCCTGAGCAAAAGGTTTGAATTTTTGTAAAAGCATAGCCAAAATCCAAGCAGACTGTAAGAAACCAGAAGCAGGATCTCCAGAACTGGTGTAACTGGAAAGTTTCACAATGGCTCGTCCACTCTGGCCGCAGGCAGCAGTATAAGATCATGATATGTGTGCCTGGATATTTTTGCCCTCTTCTGTGGTGAGCCTGAAGCTGAATTAGAAGCTGTCTCAGATTTCTGTAAGCGTCTGTGAATCATTTGAGCACATTAAGTCGTGTGGGATCTGGTGATCTGATCTGTGATTTCTGCTCTGCACCTCTGAGTCAAACTAACTCACTCAATTTCAGTGAAAGTTTCACCAGTTCCTCTTGTTGCACAAATCTGGGCTCTGCTTCTAGATGGGAACATCCCGAGCAGGCAATGACTGCCCTGAGAAGGAGAGTGAGGGTGGAGCTGCTGAAAGAGCAGAAGGGATTGATGACCCAGCTTCTGTATCACCTGTGGTGTAGAAGACTTGAAAAATAATGTTCAGCAATAGGGAGTTTCTTTACAAGTATTCTCTAATAATTTTTTTTCTTTCTTTCTTTCATAACAGGTCAAATGCCAAGACTTTCTAAGGTCAATCTTTTTACTTTATTAAGTCTCTGGATGGAGCTCTTTCCCTCAGCTGAGCAGCAGAAAAAATCCCAGGTAAAATGTCTGTGCTTATTGTTAGTTGGTCTTTCTGAAGAGCCCCTTCAGTGAATTTAACCCAACTGCTCTTTAGACAGGACATAGTCCAGCTGAAAAAAACAAAACCAACCAAATGTAATAAACTTTTCTCAAATATTTCCTAGTACTAGTAAAAAATCCAGTGGTGGAAGAAAAATAGCAAAATGGCTAAATAGCATGCTATTTTTGAAAAACTTTGAAAGGCAAGGTATATACCCCAAGAGGTGAAGCAAGCACTAAAAAATGGCAGGTGTTTTAAAGAGTGTGACAAAGGAGATGTGGTGTATACCCTGTGTGTAAAGTCAAGGTGGTTGTTGGTGTAGAGAGACTCTTTTAGAGTTACAGTGTTCATAACTGTAGATGAGTTCTTTTATACAGTGGAGGTGTACATGAGTCTTTGAAATGTTTGCTGATCAAGAACTTGTAGATAACTACTTCAGTTACAAGGAGAAGAAACTGCCCTTGAGAGTGCATCTTCTAAACAGTCGCCAGTTACTCTTCAAAGTCAAGAGGCATTTTCAGACTGACCTTTTGTGCTCTTTAAATGATAACTGCATTTTGCAGACCACACCCATGTGCCAAGATCTGCATCCCAGATATCAGCCAGGGCACGAAAAGATAGCAAAACAATCTGCGTGCCAATTAGGCCTCATTTGCAGAGCTGGATATGTCCCAGGCTAGATCTGAAAGAGGGAAAGATGAACAGCACCTACAGCCTTCAAATGCAGTTTGAAATTTAGTAATTCAGTCAGAAATGGCACTTGGTTTCTATGTAGGGCTTTGGTGAAGTCTCATTTCTGTAGCCACAAAGCAGTGGAACAGTTTACAGATCTAAGGCAGCAGTGTTCAGTAGCAGCTGAATTGCATAATGAGATCTGTTTCACCAGCTTCATCAAACTAGCTTGTATCCAGTTTTCTCTCAATACATGGGAATCCAGATGTAATAGCTCTCGTCTGTGGTATGGAGACTTCTTCCATGGAAGATTCTTTAGTACCAGGATTCATTACATAAATGAAGAGACAGAAATAAAGCTAGAGAAGCTATTGGCTCCCAGGATGATCAAGCTTAACACAGAAATCAAATTCATGAGCATTTCCACATGCTGGCTGATTCAAAGAAGGTTTCAGCTGTAACTGACAGAATTTTCTATGCTGCTTCTGGATTTTGTTACAGGTAAAGCAATAACCAGAAAAAAACAGGAATTTGTGACAAGTCCCTCTTTGGAGTTTGACAGAGACACCCTGATATTAACAGGCACATATGAAAACAAAACAACAAAAAAAAGCACTTAGGAAAGTGCAGGTTGTTCAATGATCCCTTTGTTCTGAAGAGCTCTGTGCTCTGCTGCTGGTTGGTTACTGTTATCCAAAGAAGAGCTGTAACATCTTTATGGACTCAATGTTGAAAAAAAGTAAAGTAATAACAATGCCTTTTTCTGTAGGTGAAGAAGAGTGGTCTAGTTGTGGTGAAAAATATGAAGATTATTGGTCTTCATTGCTCCAGTACAGACTTGCATGCTGGCCAGATTGCACTCATTAAACACGGATCAAGACTTAAAAACTGTGACCTTTATTTTTCCAGAAAACCATGCTCAACTTGCTTAAAAATGATTGTAAATGGTAAGCAATGACTGTAGTATAGTAGGAGTAAATGTTACACTTTTTTTTGTTTGGACAGAAAACCTGTTTTCTCTTTGGACTGACCAGTTGTGAATGCCAATCCCTGATTTGTGTGGCCTGCACTGATGTTTTCCATAAAGGTGAATGTACGTTTCCTGGAGCCATGGTCAGGAAACTGGGCTTTGCTGCCAAGACCCTGTTTCTATGTAATGTGCAACCATTAATACTCAACTGGGATGCACTGCTGAGCTTCTGATGGTCCCTTTGCACTCTGCCAGAGCAGCCTGATGATGAGGTCTAGTTGGATGTATTTTTCCTTGCTTTCCCATTGCACATTACTGACACCAGGGAAGAGTGGATTTTTATGCAGAAATTACAGGGAGTACTTAAGGGTTTCCTTTTCCCACGAGAGATGAAGACAAACCAGATCATCCATTTCTAGAAATAGGACTGCTGGTACAGCCCTTCTGCAAAAATTGGTTTTAATCTCAGCAGCAATGTCTATCAGCGTTACCTTCTTTTTGTGTGTTGCTAATTTATCTGTTGGCTTTAAGATGCAAAATTAGACAATCACAAAGATTTGAGAACTTGGGTAACTCAAATTTTTATCTGTAGTCTGATTGTCAGGTTGGATAACCCTTGATACTTGTATCTACCAGCATTTTTCTTGGCTTGACACCCGTTAGACAATACTTGGGGCCCTAAAGAAGTAAACCCAGGGTTAGACAATAGTGTGTTGAATATAAGCTTTATGTTCCACTGCACTTGCATAGTTCCTTCTGCTGCATCATCTTCTCTTCCAGCCGGGGTGAACAGGATTTCTTACTGGCCTGCAGATCCTGAAATCAGCTTGCAGAACGAGGTATCCAATCCAACAAGCACTGAGGATGCAAAGCTGGATGCCAAAGCAGTGGAAAGACTCAAGTCAAACAGTCGTGCTCGCGTGTGTGTGCTGCTTCAGCCTTTGGTGTGCTACATGGTGCAGTTTATTGAAGAAACTTCCACCAAGTTTGATTTTATTCAGAAAATAGCAAAATCACAGCCTGACTGTAACACCGACTTTTATACTGCGTGTAGGCAAGAGAGAATAAAAGAGTACGAAAGTTTATTTCTAATTTCAAATGAGGAAATGCACAAGCAAATATTGATGACAATAGGACTGGAGAACCTCTGCGAAAACCCGTACTTCAGCAACCTTAGGCAGAATATGAAAGATCTTGTCTTGGTCTTGGCATCAGTGGCTGCCAGTGTCCCTGTCTTTGGATGCTTTGGATTTTACAGGAGTGGATCCCAAGGAACAAGTGAAGCAGACGATCAGTGTTTGCCCCAGGATGTGGCAAGGCACTGCATGATCCAAGCCAGGCTGCTTGCATATCGGACAGGTGAGTAGATACCGGAGTGCAGGAACAACGGGGTCTCGTCCGTAGAGCGAGTTCCTGATCTCAGTTTTACTCTTCCACATACTTCCTTGAGCAAGGAATTCTCAGTTCCACTCCTACACGTGTGAAACAAGTGCAGCAGTAATGGTAAAGACTCCACAGGGCCACACAGTATTGTGTATGGAAGCTTTCCATGAGGAAATCAGTGCAGGTATTTCACATGCAGTGCTGGCGAACCCTGCCCTGCCCATGTGTCCAACGCCCAACTGAAAATGGAGCAGAATGACATTTAAATCCTTCAAGCTGCTCTGAGGCTCTCTTTACTGAGGTCTCACAAGACGCTTCTGTAATCAAATAAATGTCAATATTTCAAGCAGATAATGTTCACTTAAAAAAAAAAAAAAGCAGTGAAATAATATCTTTCAGTAGGACATTAAGTACTGTTACATGAGGTCTCTTAGTCCTCATGTTATTAGTGGAAGTGCTTATATGTCTGATGGGGGTTTTCTTTGCACATATGCTGGAGTTTTATGTCCAGGCTTCTGAGGTAGAAAGATGGTTATTGACTCTCTCTTGATAGAGGTGACTTCTGTTAGCTGCTTTATTCTCTCTGGGTACCAATGCAGGAAAGTGATAAGTTCTTCCAGAGAACAGCATACGAAACTTTAAACTTGATGGTACTTCCTAAGAATGTTTTTTGTCCTCTAGATATGATAGTTGCTTTTTTTTTAAACCATTGTAAACAAACAAATAGTACATATATAAAGCTTAAACCAAAACGAATCCCCCAACACACCTATCCAAAACCAACCAAGTCAGGTACCCCCAGCAATTTTGTCTCCAAAAAATTGCAGAGATCACATTTTTAGATGTAATTCAGAAGTTTCATGGAACCGGTTACAAGTTGTTTGTACAGCTGCTGTTATACAGAACAAGATGGAATGACCAAGCTTGAGTACTCACTCTTGGGGCAGCAAAGTTCAGGTTTATCTGTAGTATTCAGCCTCGACTCAGGTCTGAGTTTTGAGTCAACTTTTATTGTACTGTAATGAAATTAAAATAAATAGCAGCTCGCACACTTATTTAGGTGTTTTAGACTATTATATAGATGGATATAAAATGAGCAAGAACATATGATGTTTTCTATGCTGGTTTAATCAGTCCTTATCATCTTCTCTTCATCAGTGACTAATAAATATGCAGAATATAAATTAAGAGAGCTTTGATAAAATACATCTTTGGCAGGAAAGACCCTCTTTGAGGGACTGCATATGGTAGTGATACTGAGGATGATAGAAATGAATCATGGAAACAGTGTCCTGCAATATTAATTAGTGAAAGCCTGAAATGTTTTTCTCCTTGATATGTTCTGTTTTAACTGGTCAAGATTCTCATCAGTAGCTACTGGGGAAGATCTTTCAAGTGCCATAAAAACCATCCAAGTCATATAATGAAAGCTCTGTACTAGTTTTCCTATGGTGGTGGTAGAATACACCCTCAAAATACAATTGTTAATATTTTGTCTCTGAATTTGGTATAAAATAGAACTAATTTTGATAGGACTTCAGACCACAGAACCATAAACTTAAAGAATGGCAGAAATTAAGTCATTTAATTAAGTAGTAAATAACAAGAAGGTTTCTATCAGTTAGCAGTCTCACGTTAGTGAATCTGTCCACACATGTTCTTGGCACACATATTCTGATCTATGTGTTGGTTGCTTCATTTCATTCGTGAACAAATGTACACAGCAAAGTCTTAGAATGACTGCCTTGAAGTAAGAGCACACCCAGCTTTTACTGTAGACTTGTATGATTTCTGAGCTTTTAATCTTTTTGCCACAATTCTGACAATAATTTTTATTGTCACAAACAATAAATGTTATTCTTTAGGATGTCATGTTAATGTATAGACAACTCAAACTGCTTTATTTGTTATTTACTCCTAAAATGTTATGTATTTTAGAGGATCATAAAACGGGAGTTGGAGCTATTATTTGGGCAGAGGAAAAATCAGTAAGTATTGAAAAAGTTACTTTTTCTTGCACTCACAATTCATACACTGGCTTTGAGCTTGTTATTGTCCTTAAAGTTTATACACTTCTGGTTTCCATACATACACACACAGCTTTAGTAACTAAGTTAATGACTGGTTCATTGTTATGTTTTAAGGTGAAGGAGAAGTATAAATGATTTTAGTAACTATGACAGTGTCTCTGCCTGGGTTTTCAGTGCAGCTGCTTCCCCAGTCATTGTCACTTATTCCAGCTATCCTAGGTACAAGGTTTTCCACAGCTGCTGATCAGGCAGCATGTGCCCTGCGTGGCCCCTCTTTGCAGCTCTTTTTAGGAGAGCTCTCAGTGCAATTGTAGCCTGACAGTTTCCTGAGGATATTTGTTGCAGTTGAAATTCTGTATGGGCTTTAGCACATTCCTTTTTGGATCAAATTGCTATTTTTCTATGAATATTGTTACAGTGCTTTTTCCCATTCAAACAGAAAGGTTTTGTTCTTTGTATCTCTGCTTATAGATGTTACCAATCCCAGGAATCCTCATTCTTCACACAGCTGCAACATCCTCTTAATTTGTTTTTAACACTTCAGTCATCGGCTGCTTATTGCTGTTTTATATCTTTTTCTACTTCAATCACCAATCGCCTCTTATCAGCCCACTGGTCACTGGGTCTGTTAAAAGACAGGCAAAACACCATCTCTGGTACATCAGGGATGAACTCCAGCTGTATTTAATCATGGACACTGTTAAGGACTGAATCCTTCAGACTTCTTATCCCTGCTGTCAGTACTGCTTGCCAAAAGGAGAGCCTCAAAAGCCTGGTGCAGGTACCTGAGGTGTCACACTTTACCTGTGCAGCTCCTGCAGGGCTCAGTGGAAAAGCTTCACACAGACATGGAGCAGTTGGCAAGAGCTGAGCTGTCTGATCACACAAAAGTAGACATTGCACAGCACTTTGACTTTGACTTAGAACTCAGTTAAAATACCTCCAAATTTGATGCTTTGTTTACTGTTGCAGAGAGGCTGTGATGGAACAGGAGCAATGTATTTTGTAGGCTGTGGTTACAATGCCTTTCCTGTTGGATCTGAATATGCAGATTTTCCACACATGGATGATAAGCAAAAAGATCGGGAAATCAGAAAGTTCCGATACATTATCCATGCGGAGCAGAACGCCTTGACATTCAGGTAAAGAGTTTATTTTTACCATGGAGAAAAGTGAGATGGTTGGAAACAACAATCACAAATGCATGTTGTGGTTTAAGCCCAGTGGGGAAGGTACACATCAGGCAGCCTCTCGCTCATCCTCCTGCCCCAGTGGAATGGGGAGAAGACTCTAAAGTAAAACTTGTAGGTTGAGACAAGAACAGTTTAATAATTGAAACAAATTGAAATTTATTATCAATAATAGATGATAATAAAGATAAAACACAAGGTAAAAACAAGTAATGCACAACACAATTGCTCACCAGCCACTGACCAATGCCATACCCCATTCCCAAACTACGATCAATATCCCTTCTAGGTAACTCCCCCAGTTAATATCCTGGGAGTGATACCCTCTAGCATGGAATATCCTTTGGGCCAGTTTGGGTCACCTCTCCTGCTTCTTGTGCAGCTCCTCACTGCCAGAATATGAATCAAAGCACTTGATTCAGAGTAAACATTAGCAACAACTAAAACATCAGTCTGATTTCAACATTATTCTCATACTAAATCCAAAAGCCAGCACTGCACCAGCTGCTGAGAAGAAATTAACAGTATTCCAGCCCAAACTAGGACAATGTGTGACGTCACTGTGATGAACTGTGGATTGCAATCAGAGTCTTTTTTATGCCTGTGGTATAGAAGTTGGATATATATGGACACAGCCAGCTCCTGGATTTTCTTCAGATTCTTATATGAACTTGGGTTTTAAAGGGTATTGGCTCCTTCAGTTATCCTTCAGATACAAGCCACTGGCTCTGCTTCTTGCTAGATCATGCTATAACTCAAAATGAGGAAGTGTGGCAGTTGATGAAGCTTCCAACAATAATAGGTGTGGAGACATGGCATGGATGTTGTTCACAGATAGTGAAACCAAACCAGATTCCATTGTGTACTTGTGCACTTGATTAGGATTAAGTTGCTTCTGAGAGTAAATATCACTTCTTTGTTTGCTTTTTGAGGCATCAAATCTGTCACAATTCAAAACTACCAAGATGCAAATTCTGAAATTCTGTTTTCTGACTGCTTGTAGGTGTCGAGAAATAAAGCCAGATGAGAGAAGCATGATATTTGTGACAAAATGTCCATGTGACGAATGTGTCCCTTTAATTAAAGGAGCTGGTATCAAGCAGATCTATGCAGGCGATGTTGATGCTGGAAAAAAGAAAGCAGACATATCCTATATGAAGTTTGGTGAACTTGAGGGTGTAAGCAAATTTACAGTAAGTGTCTAAATGTACTGTATTCTAAAAACTGGGGGCAGCATTGATGGGAGAGTAGAGTGAGCAGTCTGCAGCCAGCATGGAGGAGCGCTGTGCTGTTCAGTCAGATGAGTGGAATTGAGAGGTTGCTCTGTTGCAGTTCTGGGGAGCAGTGCTGTGCTATGTGCCAGAGGGTGGGCCGAGCCTTTGAATGTGGCCAAGAGCACCTGCAGTCAGGGCACTCCCCACGGCAAACTGCAGCACTGTTGGAAGCACAGCTTCCTTCCCCCTTCTCAAGGAAGTTAATGTCTGCATGCCTGTAATAGCTACTTGTCCTCAAAGCAAGTGTGTTCACCCTTAGTCATGCCTCTTTGTGAAGGCCTGCAGGGTACTTTTCCTGTCTCACTTTGCTCCTTATTCTGTTTTCTGGAATAAGTAAACATTTTCTTCTTCTTCTTTTACCAGTGGCAACTAAGTCCATTGCACACTAATGCACTAGAATTCCATGACCCTACAGCCAGGGAAAGTAAGTATTTTTTTATTAATTCATTTTATGACTGAAATCAGTAAGTGAGATCACATTTTAAACCAACCTGATTCCCTGTGGGATGGTTTAGTCTAATTAGTCTTGGTTTCAATGAGTTAAATTTTGCTATGAGATGTTTTCTGACGTTTATGAATAGATGAGCTAACTGTAAAAGGTAATAACTACCTGTAACAGGTGAACTAACTTGTAACAAAATGCTTGGTGTTGACACACATTACAAAATCCAGCAGTGCTATTATGAAGGTCAGCAAGATGCTGCTTGGCATGTAGATCATTTCAGATTACTTGATTATGTTTTAAATTTTGTTCTAGAAAGACTTTTTAGATTGTGTTCAAAAAACAGTACCCTTATTTTTCAAGAGAAATCAGACTGGACTCCTTCAGGTCATTTATATATGTTCTGCAGAACATTTCAGTGCTTTTATATTTGTGTATATATATGCACATGTATAATACAAAGGTCACAAAATCCTTGTTGACATACACCCCTGTAGCAAGGGAGCTGTCACCTTTTCATAAAAGAGTTTAGATAAGTCTTACTTTGAAGCCTTTTTGTGCTACAAATGAGACCCACTATAGGCATCTACTGTCAGCTACCAATCCTTAAAATGTTATTCATCCAAAGGGAAAACAGTATGGAAAATAGCAGCTAAATAATTTTGTGCTTCAAGCGGAAGACACAGTGTAAAGATGCATTGAGTACTGTGCTAGGAGCACAAAAAAGACTGGAGGTAGTTTTTGTGGCACACAAATAACCACATACTCCAAGCAGATTCATAACGTGTACTGAGATAGATTCGTGGAGAAGTCTCTTTGTTAGCTACTTCCTTATGGTCTGGGGGAAGAGGGGGAGGGAAGGGCTCAGAGTAGTGTTTATGGCATTAGTGATCACTGCAAAATGTTAGGGCATGTTTGTTCCTCTCTCTTTTAATGGTTTTTAGACCCAGTTGGAGAAAGATTAATCCTGGGGTACTTTGTTTGACAGCTTTTCACAGGGCTCATTTCTCTAACATAGTTTTCTTTAATGTCATGTGCCTGCATCTTCAACACTGAACTGGTTTAAGTTCCTCTCTTTCCTTGGTGTATTCCTGTTAGCTATAATTACTGCATGTTCCTCTGTAAGGGGAAGAAGACAATCTCAACCCCATTCCCCACCTCCAGTGTTATTCCAGTATGCCTGTCCATGTTAGGCCATGCTTGCTGTTGTATTAATGCTCCATGCATGTTTTTTTCTCTAGATGGGGTCCAGAAAACAAAATCGCTGGATGACCAGCAGCACCAAAGCAAGAAACTGTGTCTTGGTCATTACTGAATAATTAAGCACATCCTGCAGTCTTGCGTCATACTTTTTATAATGCAGTCTGTTTGCACTTTCAGATAAGGGAGAGTTTTATTTATTGTTTGGAAAGTGAATTTTAGAATAAGTTTATTTATGATGTCTTTAATGTTTTACAGCGTTACCTGAAGGTCTTTTTAATTTAAAAGCTCCAGGCGAAAAAAATGCTGCTTATATTTTCTGTGAAAGTAACTGGGTGGTTGATCATTTTTAACACATTAAAAAATACGTACTGAAAGTTCATTGGTGGTAGGTCAGAGTAATAATAAAATGGTGTCTTATGTGCTTGGGATATGGATTGAGGGAATGGATTTATAAGTTCTGCGCTAGCAAATGGCAGAAATAAGCTGTATTTCTTCAATTACAATCGTCAAGGGAATCTTCTAGGAAATGGTAGGTAAATAACCACCAGCAACTATCTCTGTTCTTGAAAGTGTCTTTTGCTTCTCAGTCTTCTCAGTATAATGGACACAAACCCATTGGGATAGCAGCCATTGTGAGCTGAATGATTTGGATACCAATCTTGTCTCACATACACACTTCCCACCAATGTGGCAGAGCTCTTTGGTTTTGTGGTACTTGCCTTGCTGCTCTCTGTGCTGCCCCACATGCAGTCCATCTGAATTAATGAAGACAAAGATTAGCTTTGCTTTTTCTCAGCTTCTGGAGGCAGGCATAAAAGTGTTTCGCTGTATGCATCTCACTGGCAGCTACAGACCTGTGAAGATTGCTAGTGTTGAGGTTTTGTTAATATTCACTGACAGGCTCCTAGGACTACAGAAGCTAATAAATCACCAGTGTCTGTTGTTTCTTAGATAGGATGATCTGTACCAGTGGAATAGCCCAAATCTTTTCAGGTGCCCATTTCTTGGATGACTTCAGTACAAGGGTGACATTGTAGTGACAGCCACTGAAACTGCAGTCTAGTTTTGCTGCTAGTTTGAGGGGCAACTAATGCATAACCAGAACAAAGAGTTGTACCCAGAATCTTTTGATTCCCATTTGTTTCCTGATTTGAATCTGACCTCAAACTGTTTGTTTTAGGAGATGTCCCAAGACTTTCTGTTCACTCTTCTGCTGAGCTCTCCAGTGCAAATACCTGAAATCTTTTTCTGCTCTTGTTGGTAGGATATATAAACAGCACTTTCCCGGTTCTTTCCTGCATCTTGTCTGCTGCCCTTCTTAAAGTCCTGGAAGGGTAATCACATCTAAGATGCATCTGTAGGGTTTTTGTTTCTTTTAGGTATTGGGGAAGCTTGGAACTGGGTAGCAGGGCTGTGACTGGATAGTGTAGACTGTCCAAATTAGAATAAAAAGTCTGCCATGGTCCACCCACTGAAACCCTCTTGTTTCCATAATCCATTGGCAATGCTCATCTACTTGAAGTAGAAGCAAGGAAACAAACAGGGCCAGATTAAAGACCCCTTCAAATTTTATAGTAATCAGTTTGCTGGTATCAAAATCAATAATATGTGTATCTTCATAGGAACAGCTGAAATTGAAAAGTCCTTAAACATCATAGGTGGCCTGGGTGCACAGAGAAGTAAATTAAGTCAAATGTCACACACATGAAATAACTGTACTGCAGTGAATGCTGCTAGTAATCTCTGCTTCAGGAGGAGTTCAGCTTCTACATTTATTTTTAATTACTTCTTTTAAAAAGAAGACTTTTTAGAAAACTTTCTGTGAAACTTGGAATCCCTTGTAAGGCTGAAGGCTTGAAACCCTGGCTCTATTTCTGTCTTACTATACTCTATAGATACTTCCTGAGGCTCAGAAGTTTTTGTAGGCTCTGATTGTCATTATAATCCTACTTTAATTTTTACTGGAATTATGAAGTAGGGACTTTATCTTGGCCAACAGGAGAAATGCAAATGGGGTTCCTCTCAGTCTGTGGGCTCTGTAGGTTCTGCTCTGCTTGTGTGCTTACCAGGGAGAGCCACAGAATACTGGACATCTCCTGCAGTGCTTATTTTGCAAATCAGCTCTAGGGTGTTTGTTTCTTACATAACAACTGCGAAGTATTTACTCAAGAAATGTAAAAGTTATATATTTTATACATAGTATGACATTTCCATATGCATTTTGAGATTCATTCATTTCAGAACAATCATTTTAATTGCAGGTATTAACTGTCAGTAATAATTTGGCCTCCTGACTGAGAATTACAGAAATTCTCTGTTAATTGTTTGCCTTACTGCAAAACATTCTTCCTGCTAATAAATTAATCTGACAGTAAGTACTGAAGTGTATTTTTAAGTGCTTTGGGTTATTAGGAACATTACATAGTGCTTTGGAATGCTCACACTCCTTACAGGCCAGGTACTGTTTGCTGAGCTGTAACACCTCCCTCTGCTCTGCCTGAAGAGTTTGTCACAACGTGAGACTGTGTCTCCTGCCAGCCCCGGGAAAGGGCTGGGATCCCCTTCCTCGGCCCGTGAGGATTAATTTCCTGTTCTTCAGGAGAGTGGGAACTGCATCATGGAGCTCTGCAAGCTGCCAGCTTCACAGCCTGTTTCTTGGTTGGAGAGGATCGAAGTGGATGAAGCTTTGACCATCCAACAGTAAAACTGGTCCCTGCCTCGCCTCCTGCCAGTAGGGGCGCACCCCGTAGCCCCAGCTCCCCGTCACTGCAGGGCAGAGCGGGATCGCTGCGGTGATGGGGCCGAGAGCGGTGCCAGCCCCCAAAGCGGCTGTGGGCAGCGAGGCTGAAGCATCAAGTGGGAGATGCTGGGGCTCTGCCCCACCGGGGGTTTCACAGCCACCTGCTTCCAGCCCCAGCGTTTGGACTGAGGGCCTGATAGCAGTGCATTATGGCTATTCCTACCATTGGTTTTCTGTTAAACTGAAAGGAATCCACTCAATGCCCTCCAAGACTGGCTCATGTCACAGAGCCACATTCAGTAAGTGGGGACAGATGGGACATGTGTTTCAGAGGTGCCCTTGAATTGAAATGTTGTCATAGACCACAGTGAGCAGTCAATGGGACACAGCCAGGCTGGCAAAGGGACAGGCTTCCCAGAGCCATGCTTGATGTGGGGACTACTTTGAAAAGCTTTGTCCTCTAAAAAGACAGACGTTGTGCCTTTTGTGTCAGCCGTTGTGCCTGCAAAACAGACTCCAAATATCTGGCTTTAATTTGCTGGATCCAGTAAGTGACACTGCTTGGATATTAGGAAAGCAAAGAGGGCTGATGGTATGTGCTAATTTCAAACAGATCTGGGTTACTGTTGTATTGGGTTTGTGCAGCAAGGTTTTGGTAGTGGGTGGCTTCTGGGGTTGGTTCTGTGAGACACTTCCAGAAGTTTCGCCCATATCTGACAGATCCAATGCCAGCCAGCTGCAGGATGGATGAACCTCTGGCCAGGGCCAAGCCCAGCAGCCTGCTACGGTGCCAGT
Organism: Cisticola juncidis; assembly: GCA_013400215.1. Taxonomy (NCBI): domain Eukaryota; kingdom Metazoa; phylum Chordata; class Aves; order Passeriformes; family Cisticolidae; genus Cisticola; species Cisticola juncidis. Next base: position 2,663,771 of record VXBR01000897.1, read on the forward strand.
GGGATAATAGATGGAAGGAGTGGGGGAAAGCTGCACCACAGCAGCCAGAGAGAGGAGTGTGAATATGTGAGAGGAGGAACTCTGCAGACACCGAGGTCAGTGGGGAAGGAGGTGTTCGGGGCGCTGAGCAGAGATTCCCCGGCAGCCCCCAGACCATGGAGAGGCAGCTGTGCCCCTGCAGCCCAGGGAGGCCCACTGGGGAGTGTGTATCCCCCTGCAAGCCGTGCAGAACTCCACGCTGGAGCAGGTGAATGCCTAAGGAGGCTGTGACCCCGTGGGAAGCCCGTGCTGGGCTCCTGAGAGCATCTGTGGGAGTCAGTGGAGCGAGGAGCCCCTCCAGAGCAGCTTTGCTGGCAGGATTGGGACCCACAATGGAGCAGTTCATGAAGAACTGCAGCCCGAGGGAAGCATGCATGCTGAAGTTCATGGAGGACTGTCGGCCATAGGAGGGACCCCACGGTGGAACAGGGGAACATTGTGAGGAATCCCCTCGCAATGAGGAGGAGGAAGAAGCGTCAGAGACAAAAGTGTGGTGACTGATTACAGTTCCCATTCCTCTTCCCCCATGCTGCTGGAGGGGACAAGGTAGACAATTCGGGAGTGGAGTTGAGCTCGGGAAGAAGAGAGGAGTAAGGGGAAGTTGTTCTAAGACGTGTTTATTTCTCATTACCCTGCTCAGATTTGACTGGCAATAAATTAAATTAATTCCCCCAGCGCGGCCGCCCCCGCCGGCAAAGGAAAGCCGGGAGAGGGCGCTGTTGGCAGGGAAATGCCCGGCGAGGCAGCCCTGGGAGCGGGACCCAGGGCGTGCCGGGCTCCACCGGGATGCCGGGACTCGCGGCGTGCCGGGCTCTGGAGCCGTTCCAGCAGTTATGTGGCAGCTCTCGTCTGCCACATAAAATTTGTATTATATTATTTACATATCTTAGTGCAACAAATGTCTTAGGGCTGGGTGTGTAATGATAGTGAGGCCACACTCTTTCCAGTGTATCTCAGTGACAGGAGCATGGAGCAACGGGTATGCACGAAACACAGGGAGTTCCGTGTGAACAGGAGGGAAAAGTTCTCTTTGCGAGGGTGACAGAGCACGGGAACAGGCAGCCCAGGTAGGCTGTGGAGTCTGCTTCCCTGGAGACACTCAAAACCCACCTTGGTGCAATCCTCTGCAACCTATTTCTGCTTTAGCAGAAGGGTTGGACAGGGTGGTCTCCAGAGGTCCCTTCCAACCCCAAACCACTCCATGATTCTGTGATTATGAATGGTAGCCAGAGAGTCCTGCTGTGGACAGAACAAGACAAAGGTGTGCTGATGCTCATTATAAATGTCAGAACACACAAGGCAGCTCAAAGCTCATAAATGGGAAGAGGAAAAACTGGCTGGCATATCAGCTGTGTAGATAAAGGGCCTTCTTGCTTGGCGTGCAGCACAGGCTTCACCATGCTTGGGCTGGGAACAGACATGCAGAGGAAAATGCTGGGCATGGCTTTTTCCCTGGGGTATTTTGCAGCGTGACATTTATCTTCTGCACCCCAAGTATCAGCTCTTTGTACAGGAAATTTTCCACTTTGATTTCCCAGGAGTCAGGCTCTGACTCAGGACTGGGTGGCTTCTGTAGCTACAGGACCATTGTTGGAGGGATGGGGTTTGTTGCAGCTTCAAAATGTTCCTCAGTAGCATAAGACAGGTACACTAACAACTGAGCCTGACTTTTTCCTCCTTCTTCACCCTCATTGCTCAACTATCTGTACTTTGGCCCCAGTGAGGACACCCCACTGCTTTGGCAGTAAATTTTCTTCCAGGGCAGCTAAATATCCAACTTGGAGGAAAAACAAGGGGTTGAAGAAATGTGGGGAAACCATGAAGTACTTGAACAATAACTTTAGCTAGAGCCAGGCCTTAGGGACATGTCACTCAAATGCCAGCACAGACACATTTCCTCCTCCCCAATGTTATTTCAGAACTACCTGAAAGACATATGTAAGACAGTGTGAATGCCAGTGCATTCACCTTCACTTACTCTTGCATTCCTATTGTGGGTCAAGACAGATTTAGCTAGAGAAAACAAAAGCCAGCAGGAAGCAGAGGAGCTTAACTGCATGGCTAGCAGTGGTATGTATTAGCAGGAGAGCTGGGTCTTTTGCTGGAATGAACATATGTCTCTCCTCCTGCTGCAATGCCTGCTGTCCCCTGGGACATTCTGCTTTCTTGCCTGCTAGTCCCCAGTGTCACTTTCCTTTGGGCCTTTGACAGGAAGGCTGTCAGCCCACAGCAAGAACCTGCTCTGAGCTAATTGTGGCTCTGCCCTTGACGTTCCTTGGGGCACAAGGCAAGTTCATGTGTGAATATAAATTTTCTCCCACACCCAGCTTTAAAATGGGGAGGAGATACCTTTCTCCACTTCCCCCATGGGACTGCAAGAGCCCTGCTCCTTGCAGGCCCCTGCTTGTCCCAGGCACACAGAGCCTGTTGGGCATCTGACCATCTGCCTGAGCAAAGGCTGGGTTTGTTTGCTCCCTGCTGGCTGCCGGGGCAGGGCTGTGCTGGGGTGTGCCAAAAAGCCAACCCTCACTGCGTGTTTGCACAAACAGATGCAGCGGGCTCTGCTTTGACAAGGGTATTTTTAAATCTGCTCCAAACGCTTGTCAAGCCAGCTGTTCTACAAGGGAATTGAAGGGCATTGCCAAAGCTGAGCTTCAGTAGAGGCAACGTACCCAGCAATTTGGAAATAAAGGGCTTCTGTTCATAGGAGTTGAGTAAGGCACTTCATGGCCCCATAGACAAGGTGCTGTCTTCTCCGTGCACTCAGAAGAAATAACTCTATTCACTGGCAGACTAATAGCTCTCCCCAGGAGAGCTGCTTTGGGGATTTGGGTGGGTTTTGTTTCTTTAACTGTGAGGAGCTGGGCTATGATGTCATGACTGGGCTGTCCTACAGCCAAGGAACTGTTCCTACCTGTCACCTTGGTGGTCAGGTGCTGGTTGTGTCCAACTACTTGTCAAAGCTCAACATGCTGGAGGTGTCTGCTGGCACAATGTGGTGGTTAAAATACATGGGTTACATTTTTGGCCATGGGACAAAATGACACTTGGAAATTTCATTCCCAAACCTGTGCTTGGGGGAGAGGCTCTGAAGAAAAGCACAACCTATCCCATGGCCCTGTGGGCATCACTACCAAGCTGCAAAACTGGTACACCAAGGGAGGGAGGAGGTTGAGACCCTGTTGGACACCTGGCCATGCCTGATGTGCTGTGCCACAGCCGCGATCTGCAGTCTCACAGACAGCGAGGGCAGTGCGGGGCTGTCCTGGGCCAATGCTCAGCAGCAAAACCCTCCCAGCGGCTGCCAGCGTCCCAGTGCCTGTAGGGCGATGGAAACAGCCGCGGGGCTCTTGTAGCAGTGGTGACGGGGCAAGGCACGCCAGTGCCTGACAGGGCTGGCACGCCACCCGTCCCTGTCATTACTGAGCCCGGCGGGGGGAGCTGGCGCTACACCTCCGGTACAGGCTGTCCCCGTGCTGCCACTCAACGCGACACAGTCTGAGGTGGGAAAGGTTATTTATACCCTTTTTTGGAAAGCCCCTTGCAACCAATGCCATAGGAAGAGGGTGGGTGGTTTAATTGTTTTTCCTTCTCTCCCATTCTTGGAAAGAGAGGCCAGCTCGAGTCAGGCACTGTGGAGCAGGATCATGAGTCAGGAGGGTTGGGCTCGCCGCCTGCCTCTCCCTGGGGTTCTTGGGGGAGCTGGACCAAGTCACAGCCCTGTGAGACACTTGGCTTAGAGCTGAACCACACGGCCAAAACTGCTAACCTGTTTTGGGTTCCCCTTAGCCTGATCCCATGTTGCCTGCCCAGCACCAACTGTGCTCAGAACTGGCTTGGGCTGCTGGTACCTTACACATCAGACCCTGAGGATTGGAACCTTTGCTGGAGGCAATGTTTCCCTTCAGCCTGGGCTAGGATGGCTCCTTCTCTTCCCCAGGCCACAGCAGCTCTGGCTCACAGGATTGCCTCTCACCACGGGGCTGAATTTCCCACAGGAGGTTCTGGGACACCTTGTACTCCGTCCATGGAAACCTGCATCTTTATGCAAGAACACCTAGTCAAGGAGTGGGAGAGTTATGTACAATTCCCTTTTATGTCACAGAGACCAAAACCTCATATCCTCTCTGCCTCATAACAACTTTCACTGCCAGGCATAAGATGTTCTGCAGAAAGGTGCTTTCAGCCAAAAAGTTGAAGTGCTTCTACTTCAGAAAGAGAAATGAAGCATTTCTTGGCCCAGAGAAAAAGCTTCTCCACTGACCAAACACCACTGCACCCCTTGGAAAGAGGCCCGAGTTCTCTTAGCCCTGCTCCAATTTCACAAGCAAGAGCAAAGCACATGCTAGAGAACAAATGGGATCTGGATCTCCTCTCCCTCTTGTAAGTGCTGTTATCATTAGATAACAGCAGAGGCCCAAGTCATTCTTTCCTTCTCATCTGATCTTGTCTCTGGAGAATGCAGATTAAGAGGCTCAAGCGGTCTTAACGCCCACATTTGTGGAAGGCCAGAGTCCTTGGCCTCTCCCGGGTTCACACCTGCTGCTGTACACACCAGGACACTCAGGAGAGCCTGTGGCTGCTTCTAATCAGATTTTCCTGATTTCAGCACAAGCTACCCAAATCCCATGACAGAAGCTTGTGGTTCAAAGATTCCTGGCACTCTGCTGTATCAAGTAAGGTTTGACATTGCAGGATCATACATAGTACATTGGCAGAGATTCGTTTGTGCGATCCAAACCTGCTGAATGCTGTGTGCAGAATGGAATGGAGAGGCTTCCTAGAGCTTCTTTATCTTTCCAGTTTTCAATCTTCTTTCCTGCCTTCACTCTGATGAACCACGTCCTGCAAATACACAGCCCCCTCAGATAGTAGTTTCAGATAAATTGAGAGTCCCTGGTGGGAGCACACCCTTAAGCAGAAGAACCACCTTGACTGAATGCACCAAAGGAAATTGGGAGTTCTGTCATTATTTCAAAGTCACATTAGAAAAGACCTCGTTTTAGTTTAATTAGGGATGTGTCCCCACCTACTGTGAAATATTATTATGGTGCTTAACTTAATCTTCACCAATTTTTATGCTTTTTATTCTTTCAAAGATCTAAGCAAGTTGAGCTTGGGGAAGATTCTACTTTGAGATGTGTTGTGTGATCTACTGCAGGACCAGCTTCTAGTAAAACAAGCTGCAAGGGCCCTGGCATGTGTCATTTTACCTGTGAGACCACTTCTTCCCCCCACTCTTGCAGACACACACAGATCCCCTTTTTCACAAGCCCTCCTTACCACTTACTTTCTCACGTGGTCCAAAGACTCCTTGCTCTGGAAAAGACTTCCTTCTCAGGGCTGGGGCCCATCACTGTTCCCTGTTGGCTTGACACATCTCTGCCTATGCAGACACCAGGGTGTAACCTCACTCCTCGTGTTAGTGCCAGGTTTGGATCTCTTCAAGGTGCTCCTCTGTGTCCAGACCACAGACAAAGCACTCACAGTGTGACCCCTTATAGACCCTCTGGGCACCTGTGTGTGGGTCACGCTCACACGTCAAGGGCAGGCATTCCCCAGCAGCACAGCATGAGACACTTTTTCCTAGCATGGGCTGGAAGCTCAGTGTTCTCATGTGACCAGAGGCTGAGGCAATGGACACGTGTCTCTGTGTTAATCCAGCCCTGGAGACCAGCCCCACCCTAGGAGCTCAGAACACAGCCAAGCACCCTTCGGATTCAGGCTACAAATCTCAGAGGATCAGACTTAAAAGGCTCCAAGGACTGCAATTCCGGAGACGCTCCCTTATTGACCTGCAAGTGACCACTGCTAGCAAACACCACCCACAGGGTGGGGCTGGACTCATGGCCAGGCTAAGGTGGGCTGGGGCTGGGGTTGCCAAACCCCTGCCAGCCAGGCTGCAGAGGTGATGCTTCAGAGAGCATTGGCTCCGAGGCAGTGCTCATCCCTCTCCATCTGCTGAAACCGGCTGGCAAAGGAGAGAAGGAATTTAGCACTGTATGGAGTCTGGCTATCCAGAAAGGCAAGAGAGAAAAAAATCCCAGAGACAGGAATAAAGGGTGATCAGTAATCATGCCTTTAATAGCTTGTAAATAATTTTTTTTTAAATTCCAGGCAACTAAGATGTACATTTGTGTGTATCTGACATCTGAAAAAAAAATGAGACCACAATCTGTTCTGTTTCTTCCCTTTTCTAAAGCACATAAATTAAAGTATCAGTCACCTCAATATACAACAGTTTAATGAAAGAAAAGGGCTTGTTCTGTTTTTACAAGTCAGTGTCACCTATTACCTGAAGCATTAGCTAGAGTTTTAGCTAGAGAACTTTCTTACAGCCAATAGGAAAACTCATAACTTAGGCTGTCCAGAAAAATTCAAGAAATTTCCACTCCCTGCTCTCAAACTCCTCTTCCTAAGAAAGCACCAGAATAACATTTTCCTGTTCAAAAACAAAAGACCCTAAAAACTCTTCAAACACACCAGGGAAACACTGTCTGTACCACAGAGCTTATTAAACTCAAAACATTAATGGTGCAACAACCTCCTCTTCTACAACTTTAACACAACACCTGGATTCATGTCAGGGTGAACAAGGACAGGAAATGCCAGACTGCTGGTGGCCTTTGGTACCTGTTGCTGCTCAGGGGCCTCCCAGGCTCAGTATCCAGTAAATGCTCTCAGCTGTGACAGCACCTGCAGGCTCAGGGACCTCAGCCCACGCAACAGATCTGGCGGAGGACTTTTCATGACTCCCTTGCTGAACTCAGCTCAACCACACCTTGCACAGCCAAGACTGGAATTCAAATGGAAAGACACTAAGGACCCTCCTCTCACTCTGGTGCCTAGGCTCAGCCCTTGTCACAATTCAGCCAAGTAGCTCTGGCTACCACCCAATATTCTTGTGACTATGGATGGCTTCCTTAGGTGCAGGATCACTTTACTGGAAATTCAGCATGGCCTTTGATGGGGGGGCTTGCCCTTGTCTTTTCCCATTACAGGGCATGTGAGCACCATGTACGTGGGGCTGCTTCTCATGAGACTGCTTGGTAGGAAAAGCCTGTGCTCTAGCACAAGATAGATCACACACAGGGAAATGGGAGTTAGGCAGAAACAGCTCAGATGGCTGATATATCCATCTGTTCCCTAGCACTGGATAGAAAAGTTCTGATCTAGGGGCAAAAAAGATGAAAGAACACAAAATGAAGCAAAAATGTGACCTTTTCTGCTTTTTCATCTTCCATAGTTTTGACTGAAGAACCTGACCTGTAAGTGCAGCAACTCCAGAGACCGAAGTACTCTTTCACAGTCTTGTGTGTGCAGCGCTAGAACCAAGTCACAACTACAGGTGTGAAGGAACAACGTCACAGTCCTCAGAAGACCTACTCTGTGCACTTGCCAGTGCTTGAGTTTGCTGACAAAATTAAGCAAAGAGGTTCATTCTTCTTGAGCACAAAAAAAAAAAAAATCTGTCAAACCAGCTTCTACTACAGAGAGATTCTAAACTGACATAAATAATTATAGTCTTGATTAAAAATAATATATTATTCTAGATTTTTGGTTTTTTAGTTCTCATGTAAAACCCCTATACTCCTGACATCTAGGAACAAAGAGAAAATAAAAACCAGGCACTTGCTGTGCCTTCTCAAGCACTACTGTGGTGTTTAAGGGACACAGAGGAACTTAACATTTGAGATTAATGCCTACAGTGAAAAACAGGGGTGTTCTTCATGCCGTTGGCTTTTTCAAGTCTCGGATTTGCTTGATCAGGTAGTTCTTCTCATCAGTGAATTGTTCGTCATCCGTCCTTTCTTTCTGGAAATTGCTCAGAAACTCAATTAGCTTGGGTTGGTTTTTCAACAGGATCTCCACAATAGGCTGTGTTTTGTTTGGACTGGCCACAAAAACCTAACATGCAAACAAAATCAGACACAGTGAGACAGCAAGGGGGTGGGGACAGAGAGAGAGAGAGAGAGAGACAGAGGAACATCAGTCAGAACATCCCCATAGGTTACTTTCTAACAAGTCAGCTGAGGGCTGGCAGGCAGATGCTCTACTGCTACGCACCTTGTCCCAAGGCAGTCAGACAGGAGTTCAAACATGTTGGTTCCACAGCAAACTGAAGCAAATCCATGCTTGCATGTGGTACTGCTTCCCTTTCATTTTGCTCTTTGGTGATAAAAACCTGACTGTAAACCCAGCTGTTGAGAGGGAGCTATCAATTCTCAGTCTCTTCTCACCCACATGATAAATACACAGAAACTAATTATCAGGAGAATGGAAAAGCTTTGTGTCAGTATTGATATAGTTTCTGTATTAATCCAGGCCTAAAATTAGACTTGCCAGCTTTGTTTTGGTTTAGAAAAATATGTCAGAGGCCTCACTTCCCTCTCCTAATTCATTCATGGGAGCATGGAAACTTACAGCAGCAGGAGCAGGAGGGTTGTGGTGTGCCAGCATCTCTGCAGCCCTGGCTGACCAGAGGAGGGTGGCAATGCAGGAAGGTGACATGAGACACAGATACTCACCTGGCACAGCCAGCCCAGCACTCTGGGCTTGCTGGCCTTCTTCAATGCTCTGATTTTTCCTCCTGTAATCACTAAAGCAGAGTTTTCCAGCTCTGAACATGACTCCTCATGCCACAACACTGTTTCTTTAGCATTTGCTCTGGGTTAAGTGCAAACCTAAGGTTGCAAAGGGCAGCAGTGAAAGGATCTTTTCAGGGACCTTGGGATGCCACAGAGCTGGGGCTCTGGGGATGTTGGTCAGGAGGGGCAGATGGGGTGTGGGCTGGAAGTGGAAACACAGTGGGAACACACGTGCAGCGCCCCCCGGCCACCCCGGGAGCAGCTCCCACATCTGGCTCGCACCGAGGTTACCATGGCCGGTCAACAAACACCGCCTGAGCGCTTGTGCAACGACAGAAATAACTCCGGTTATTCTCTACCCGATGAGAAGAAATTAAGGATGGACAGAACTGGAAAGTGTCCAGTTTCCCTCCAAGCCTGTCCAAACCCGAATGAAAACAAACATCTGCTGACAGCACAGAATGGCATGTTGTCCTGCCGAGCACCACCACTGGCTCCCAATCCAGGGCTCTTCTGCAGGTCCCTTTGTCTCCTGAGGCTGTGCCCACAGGAAAACCTGGGCCACATCCAGCCTCTCAGGGAGGAGCTGTGCTACCTAATGGGGATCACATACACTCTGACCTGGGGGTCTGTGCTACAGCTTCTTGTCCCTAAGACAACCCCTGGTGAAGGCTGGGGCAGGGTTCAGACTGGACCCACCACTAGGCTTCATACTCCAAAATCAGAGGACAGGAAAGTGCCACATCAGGGGAACATGTGGAAGGAGTGGGGTTCGACACATACCAACAGTACCCCACTGAGTACTTCTGCCCAAACAGGAAGCTAGAAGCACTTTTTGATTTCACAAAGGTGAGACAAAGCATCTGCTTTTAAACCCTGGCATCCTGATGCTAGAATAGTCTTAATCTCCGTCTATGCTTTTGTCTCCTCTGGATCCTACCTCCTCAGGCTGTTTGGAAGCCTTTGAACCCCTCAGAGGAATCCCCAGAGCCTTGCCTTGGAAGAATATACCATAGAGTCTCCACCTAGACTGAAAGGAAAGACTTCCCCCATGGTGCCTCGCAACACTATGTGATCTACCCAAGATTTGCTCTCCCCATACGTCCCTAATTCTCGTGTTTCTCCCGTTCCCTGTTTCCCCATTGGCTGTGGTATCCCTGGTGGCTCCCCATGTCCCCTATAGGGCACTGCCCTTTGCCCTGCCCTTTGTACCACCCCATGCCCTCAGACCATTGGTTCCAGACCGCATCCTGACCCCATACTTTACTCTGTGCACACCACATGGCCAGGGCTTTTGTCCCTCATTCCCTTTGGTGTGTTGGAATAAATCCTTTCTGGAATTTATCCTACAAAAGGCCTCTCTTGCTGAGCTAGCTGTGGGGGGTGTGTGTGGTGCGGACTTGACTGCTTTGCCTGAGTGCCTACCCAAGCGGCCTTTCCAAAAGAGAGGCCTGTTAGGAATAGCAGCAGCAACCATCATCTAAATCCCAGACTGCTACAAGGCTGCTCCTAGGGGTCCTTGCTGCAAGGTACATTGCTCTCTGCAGAAAGAGCTGCAACCTCTGCCATGCTGGGTGAACACTCCTCAAGTGTATTACAAAGTTTTCCTTGATCCAGCATCCAGGCCATGGTCCCAGTGACAGTACACTATCTACAGTTATCACACAAGCCTCCACCTTGCCCTTCTCTAATTACCCTCAGCTGTCATCCTAAATGGATTCTTTTTATTCCCACTTGCCACCTAAAATTTCTCAAGTGCAGCACTAACACCCTCCACTCCCAAGGACCCCTGCTGAGCAGCCGCTTTCCTGCACAATTCCCAAAGTATTCACAGGGCAGCCTGGTACCAGGGACACATCTGCCTGTGGGTGGGGTGGCCAGTTCACAGCTCTCACTACACCTGAGGGACTCTCAACAGCTGCAGCATCTGAGAGCAGCATCTTCTCCTTTGCAAATAACTTTGATACACTGCTATTGATGTATTGGTTTCCCTTAGACTGAGAGAAAATGGGTTTGGGGATGTAAATCTGAACATACTTCACAGCTTTATCTCTGCTTTATCTAGGGAACATGAATCTTGAGATCTCCTGAGTATGGACATTTGGCTCTGGATGAGGTTACAAGCACTTCATGCTCTCAGTTGGAGCAGCCCCAGGATGCAGCTCCCTGTGTGCTGACCTACAGCAGGTGATCATGCTGATGGAAGCCAGATACTTCCAGGATTTGGACTATGATAAGCCCCCAAGTAATCTGTATGAGCTGCCTTGGGGAAAAGCAGAATGTAAGCCTACAGGCGGGGATTTACAGATCTTCATAAGAAATTTTTGTTTTGGAGTTCAGTTCCCCCTTGGCAATGAGGTGAAGAAACCATCAAATACACTGGCAGGACCCACAGATTCAGAAATCATCTGCTGACAATGCAAATGGAAGCCATCAAAGAAGGCCTGACCTTGAAGTGCTGAACATCTTCCTTCAATGTATTCATTGAATATTGGGCCTCCCTAATATTTGTCTGAAGGGTGACTCTCAAAATGAAGAAATCTAAATAATTCTTCTTGTAAAGTCTCTCTGCTGTGTAACCAGAACTGGAAGGTTGGTGGTAAACCTAGTAAATAGCATTTCATATTGGACCTATCACTGGTATTACCATAGCAAATAGTGAAGAACTTCATTTCATAGAAGCCATCACATCCTGTTTATCTTCCTGCTCAGTTATTTATAGATTACAATCTGCCCCTTGCAAAACTGGCAAAGTGAACATTCAAACAAAGATCATCTCAACTGCCAGTCTTGCTCAGTGTCAACAGGGACTCCTAAAGAAAGCATGCTCAAGGACCAGAAAATTCCTGAAATGTTATTCAGTGCTTTGGCTAAGCAAACAAAATCAATTCTGCCAGTATCAAGTGACCAGTTTCACAGAGCCCAGGAGCAGGACCACCATGAGACTTTATATTAGAAAGGTTCCCCCTTATTTAGAACTCTGTATTGGCATAGAGAAGGAGATCAATCCCTAAAACCAGAAACATTATTAAAGCTGTCTGGAAGATTTCCACTAAAATGAAGTTGGGGCAAACCACAGAGAACTTTGTTTCACTTGTGGTTTTATTATGAATGGATATATGTTCTAGAGCACTAAAATTCAGATAAATGAGAGAGACAGACCCAAAATGAAGACAGCACCCATATAAAAATTCCAACTCTAAATATAGCTGTCTTAAAACAGAGACAGCTCCATTTCATGAGTATTTGCAAAAGGCCTGGAATGAAATTCAACTCTGAAGCTTCAAAAGTTGTCCAAACACAATGGTTGCTACCTTCTCCATTAAAAGTCCTAATGTATCTCTTCAAACAAACATGAATATTACTTGATTAGAGAATTTGACCTTGTTTCCTTACAATTGATAACCAGGCATTACCACCTTCTGGGGCAACAGCAGAGCAAGACCGATTACAGGATGCCCTGGATTCAGTATTTTAGCACTTACTTGGGGTCATGCACAATGTCACTGTCAGGACACTGCACACACAGAACACACACAGTTCATGCTGCTTATAGCACAGTGCTTCACATAATAGCCCTTAACCTTTAGATTATCCAGCTGAGAAACAGAGAGGACACATTCCCACAAACACGGCTTCAGCTTCGTACCAAGAGCAAACTGCCAGTATGGTCAAATGATGAGAGGCCGTTTGCAGAGCAAGCTGCAGGAGGCAGCTCGTAATGTGCACGGAAGAGAATGGAAAAATGAAACTGAGGTCACAAAACACAGTGTACCCGTTCTATTTTTAGATTTAAACAGTAAAATATATCTTGCTAAATGTCTCTTTAAGAGCAAGAAAGTTGCATAGTCCCAGCTCACTGCTGCAGGGTGTTTTCCTGAAAATCAGCAAATTGTGAAATCCAAGAGAGCCATTCCTACCCTTTGTGAATATATGAGGTCAAAGGAATCTCTGCACCACATTCACATAGGTCTGAAGGATACAGCCTCCCCTCCAGACAGGCAAACTCAAAGCAGGCTCCACTAATGGAACACATCTCAAACCCACCATAGGAGCTGGAGAGGCCTTCCCAGTATTTGATCCCCAAAGTGTGTGCACTCAAGACTGACATCTCTCCACTGAATCACTGCAGTGACTGTCAAGGCCTACAACTCTAAGTGATCCTCTTGGATTATTTATGAAGGAGGAGGGAAGGGGTGAGGTGTGTTAGTTTTTCCTCATGATTAAATACTGGGTAATCCTTATGCATATATTGCCTGGGACATCCAGTTTTACAAAGCAGCTGCAGACCTTTAGGAGGGTGCTGAAGGGCAGAGGGTCCACTTTGTTTTTCAGGGAAAAGAAAAGAAGGGACTGGAGTTAGGAGGAAAATCAACCATCTCCTAAATGGAGAATGGAAAGAGGCACTGCAAAAGGGCACTCTGTCTTCATTTTCACACTCACAGTAGGTTGGATGATTTAAATATTCTCAGAGCTTGGGGGTATTGGCATTTTCAGCCACAAAATGTTCCTCCAAAATAAGTTTGCACTAGAAGTGTTCATCACTTTCATCTCTATCGTACAGTTTCAAATCTGCAATAATTAGAAATTGCCTCAGGGAGTAAGAGTCATAAGCCTTTTTCTGGGTCAGCTGGGACATGAGAGTGTTGGAATCTGGATGCTTACAAAACAAACACTTTTTCATTTCAACTGTGCTAACTGGTGAAACATCTAAATCAGGTAATTTAAACCCAAATCTTTTGGCAGCTCAGACAGAGCAGTGAGTATCCACTTCTCAGCAGACCTTTGATTCCAAATCGCTGTGGTTAGTCTACTGTAATTTCAGCCAGGACTGCACAGGTATTTTGCAAGCATATTTTAAAAATGCAGGCACAGTTTAAAATTTGTGAGATTAGAAGCTGAGGACAAGATTCCTCTCCCAGTTACATTAACATGGAATATTACAGCTGGCAAGAGAACCAGGCTGAGAGACACAAACCCAGAAAGAGGAGGAAGGGACTCTGCCGAACAGGGCACAAACAGCCAGTCTCTTAAATAGGTGAGGATTTCAGTAGTTCTCAAGAAGTTAGTACTCAATTTAAGAAGTGAAATAAGAGGGAAAAGAGCTTGTCTGACCCTCTCTACAAAGCTAATTCACAATGCAATTTTTTGTAACAAACCCAGTAATGACCGTCCCCCTGGGGAGGACCTGGATGCTGCCACATCCAGGGAACCCAGATCCTCGGTGAGGAGGATCCTAAAAGGGGAGCTGCTGCCCCTCTGCAGTTACTCCACAGTGGGCTGCTGGTGCTTGTGAAAGAGCAATTTCCAGCTGATCAGGTTCTGCTCTGAGCTGCAGCTCCCCCACAAAGGGCACTGCACGTGTGAGGCAGTGTGAGGAATGCCATGGGAGGGCTTGGCCCTGCTGAAATGCTGCTGACTGGTACCACTGGAAAAGACCAACGACATCCCATGGAGGTGTCTGAGGACAGAGTTTGGCCCTTCGAGCTGGGGAGACACAACACCACTGTTGCTCATGGTTTGTTTTGCTGGCACTCCAAGGTCCAAGCATTATATCCACATGGCAGCAACTGCAAGTGGTCAAGCAAGGATGAGCCTGCAATATCTCCATTTTAACTGGCAATGGGATGCAACATAGTGGAAGGGAGGAATGGGAAGGTAGAATGGGAGGAACAGCAATGTGTGACATGGTTGGACACTGGAATCCTTTTACATTATTCCAAGTCCTTTTGAATGCCTCCTAAAATAAGTGAAATCAGCCATTCCCAAGGCCTGGTCCATGCCTATAATTAATTCAGGAATGGCAACTCCTGTCTTTAGTAAATAAAAACCTTACATTTATTCACTGAGTAGCTAAGAAACCCCATTCCTCTGATACCTTCTCCCCACTGGCATCTCAAAGGCTGCAAGTGTCTGGAGCCAGACTGCTCGCTTATCTTGGAGCCACACACCTCCTGATAAGGAGGAGGAATACAAGTCACTCACAGTGGTTCAGTTGACTGGAAGAAGTCAGCAAGGGAACAGCTTACCAAGCTGCTTATTTCACTAAAGGAATTTTCTTTAATCCTCCTTGAAGGTTTTTTTTTTTCTTTTAGAAAACTAAAAGCTTTTTGGAGAAGCTGCACATTCTCTAAGTCTCCACACTGAAGATCTGAAAGCTTTTTTCCAAATCAGAAATGGCATAAGTACAAAACTCAACAAGTCACCCTGAATTTGTGGAGGGTGTTGTAAACTCTTTCCACAGTCATTTGGTGTTTTCTGGTATCTTTCTTAGACAGCTTAGGGAGAGGATATCCTTAGAGGCTCAAAATTCCACTTCTGATAATCGTTAACAACTCTATTTATAGTTTGAAATTAATGTGTTCATTCCAAATTAGAGTTTTGCATAACAATCTGGCTCACTTTCTGTTCCAGAGCAGAGAACTCTTTTGATAGGAAAATGGTAAACTTCTAACTTATTAACATTGATCATCATGAAAAAAGGGACACTGGTTGGGTCTGGTAATTGTTTAACACTGCATTAATGTCACTGCCAAATGATGGAAGGATAAAGCTCATTTCAAGCTCAGATTTACCAAACATTTTTAATACCTTTAAAAGCATATTGCATTTGCACTGATGCCCAGCACTAGTACCACCACTACCTACTTTTAATCTTAAGGTAGAGTTTTAAGACCTTTTTTTCATCTTTACCCAGAATCACATGGTAAAATGACCCAGAAGTGGGGAGAAGGTCCCCTGGATACTATCTAGAAGTTGTGTATTATGTTATCTGTAGCTCATGGCTACTTGAGTGACCACCCCCAGCTCAAACCAAAATGATGATGCTTTATGTCTCACCTGAAGGCAAGAAAACAGAAATCAGAGGTTGAGTGATAGAAACCTTTTCAATTATGACACTCTCAAACACTGCAAGTGACTGTAAACCCCAACCTTTGCCTTAATTTTCTAGACTTCTTTTCCATCTTGAAAGACACTTTTATGAGGAGAACAGAAAGTTTGCCACCTCTACAACTCTCTGGCTCACCTTGAACACATGGAATGCTTCAAACTGAATGTTGGGGCTTTTATCTCGCAGCAAGTTCATCATCAGTTTCAGGTTTTCTGGTTTGCTGATGTATTTTGTCATGATGGCAAAGTTGTGTCGGTCCAGAATCAGTTCACCCAGAAGCTGTAAGCACAGTTAGAAAAAAAACCCAGGTTTTTTTCAGTTCACCACATCATTTTTGAATGCAAAGAAAGCAGCAGCCTATTTCAATATTTGCTTAGGAGGTTTCAATGTCACTACCTTTAAAAAAAAAAGGGAACTAGACTTCTTATCACGCAGGGAGTTTCTTTAGGACAAATAATGCTCATCTTCTAAATACTACAGAGAGGGATCCTGCATATGGGCTGTGTGTATAGGGGCTGGTGTGAGCAGTTGGGACAAAAGCAGGTGTAGTGCAGCTGTCCCACTGACACCTTCATTTCATTCCCATGTGACATTCACACCCCCCTCTGCTTCCATGTGCAGGCCATGTCACACGTGGCACACCAGAGACTGCCACTACTGCCAAGCTCATTGGAACCCACGCTCTGAACCAAAGCACGGATCTGAGCTCAGAGGAGAAGTGATCACGCTCATTCCACAGAAATGGCCCTGTGCTTCCCCAGAGATCCAGGAAAGAAAAGACACATTGAGTTCTTGGCATTCCAGGAAGAGCATCACAGCCCTTAATTCTTCTCTCAACAGATAAATGGCTTCTCCATTACCCTGCATGCACCTCGATATTCTGCATTACACAGAGGACAAATTTAGGAGGAAAGTGGTGAGAGACTTTACCTTCAAAGATTGCCTCTTTGTTACGTAATTCTCTGAATGAAGGAGTTTTTCATAATCCTCAAAGATCTAGAGTAATGAGAAAACACAAATGCATCAGATTCATGTCCATCCTTCCTTCCCTTGGTCCTTCTCACCCCAGAGGGGGAGCAGAGGCTGCAGCCACCCTCTAATACTTCGCTGCAGTGCCAGGCCCAGCTCTTGTGGCCTTTTCTCTTGGCTGGTTATCATGCAGTGAATTAACACTCAGGAACACTCCTCTTCCAAGTGCTGCAGAGGGGGAATACCACATATGGACTGGATGGAGCAGGGCTGGTGTGAGCCAACTGGGACAGAAGTAAGCCAGTGCCTGGACAGCCTTCTCTTACAGAAGGGTGACTCTGCTGCAGGACATGTGGGTCCAGATATGACATCCACTCACACACATCATGGTCATGCCTGGCTGTGTGACTTAAAACAACACCCCAAAATGGTGATGGGGCATCCCAAGTGCTCCTTTTGAGAGGTGCCACCTCGCCTGCCCTCAGCACCCTCTCTCCTTAAAGCTCTTTGCCTGGAGAGGGTCACCAGGCGCAAAGCGTGTGCTGGATTTTGCAGGGATGGACCAAGGGGATCTTGTGCTCAGGAGGACTGAGAGAGAAGGCTGCAATATGTTCAAACTATCTACCAAACAAGTGGGAAACATCAACACTGTCATCCAATAGTCACCAGAAAAAAAACAAACAGACAAAACAAAACAAAACAAAAAAACAAACAAATTAAAAAAACCCACCTCGCTTGGGCAGTTGATACTGAAAAATTTAAAATGTCAAATAAATGTAGAATGGGGACTGTTCCAGTGCAGTTCAGCATTAGGAGAAAAGATTAGCAGAGACACTTACTTTGCTCCAGCTAAGCTGCATTAGTGACTCAGCAATAATAAGCCTGCTCTTTATTTAGCCTTCGTGGTAACCAGAATGAAAGAAATTTGTCTTTTCCTTTTGGCAATGAAATAAAAGAATACCTCAGGTAACACGAAAACAACCCCCAGTCTAATTCCGTGATCTGTATCAGTCCAATTTTAGTTGAATAGAATGGAATTTTTCTGACTCACATTTGGTCCAAAAAGGAGCCAAAAAATCAAAGGGAAAAATTACAGCTACCTAAGGGACTAAACGCCTTAGGAAGATAACGGAATACTCAGACCTCAGTCCCTCATTTAGGTACATGTAATTTCCAGTAATGCTAAAACTTGTTTCAGTAACTCTTCTCCTCTGTCCCAAAGAACAATAAATAACACCCGTATGGCCCTGTCTGTGCTGGGATATCACAAAACAGATTAAAACCTGCACAGTTTTCTCCCATGATCTGTTTACATGCAAAGTTTCAGTTCCATTCACATTTGAGGAGATCTGATGCACACAGCAAGAAATAAAACTTGCTCTTAACCTGTGAGTTCTCCTGAAACCCTGGAGTGTCTCCAGGTATGTGCAGGGGGAGTATCTGCATTTCACAGGCCAGGTGTGGATTCTGCTCCAATACAAAGCAGTGTTTGGTTTTGCAGTTCTGTGTGAGGAGTTTATGCAGAGTACAAAACCCCCTGCTCATTTTTTTCCAGCCAAGCATAAAGAGATTTTTTTTTAAAGTCTTTCAGCATTGGTACTTACTACATCATAATTTTGTTCCAGAAATTCTGCCACCAACAATTTGTGTCGTGTCAACAGGTCCTGGGGAAGAGCAGAGAAAGGTTATCTGAGAGAACGAGTGCCTTTGATCGTTCCCTGATTCTGAAATGTATTTCAGCACTTTTGACCAGAAGGCATTTACAACATTATTTCTATCGACAACACTGCATTCATTATGTGTTTAGTAGGACTTACAGGGAGAACTCAGGTAATGTAATGTTAATAGAATCAATTTAGAACTATTCTAATACTCTTTCTTTTTATTCCTGTTTCCCTCCCACTTTTCTTGTTGTTGATAGGTCATAGTGCACAGTACTCATATTAAACAGGGATGAGAAAAAGATAGAAATTAAATTGACTCTGTATGGAGGACAAGCTATGATCTCCAAGCCAAAAGTGATCTACATGCTATCCCACAACTGGGAATGATCTAAGCCTGTACTGCTATTGCTCATCTCCAAGAATACAAGGAAAATTCAAATTCGACCACTATATATACATTTATCTGTTGAATAATGAAAGCTAGACATCAACCTAAGCTAAGCCATCCAGGCTCCCTCCACCTCCACTGCCTTCCCTGGAAGGAGTCTCAGGTAAGCAGGGTGATCCCTTTTGTAGAGCTTTTTCTGCCTAAGGTTGGCTTTCTGACACAAAGCAGTAGTGCACCTTTCAGACAGCTGGACAGACTGCCTCTCATTCCAGAAGACCAACTAATTCTAATTTAAATTAAAAGAACCTCTCTCACAGAATGGGAATGGATGCTGGCACTCAGTGACAGAGATGCAAATGTTCAGCTCCAGAAGAAATTGAGTCTTTTTACTGGATGAATAGCTATGAAATGAATGGCCAGCATATGAGGCATTTACGTATGATTTTTATCTTGCTGGTTCTTTTAAAACATAACATTGATCCCAATAAATGCCTGATGAAGTCCATTCAAGTTGGTATTTTTCAGTGAATCAGTTTCTGCTCTTTTTCATAAGCCTTTTCTTGGTTTCCCTACCCAGGCAGAGACTGAAGCTGATGAGGAGCTCAAGCAGATGGACAGACACATCCTCATAAAGAAAAGAAATCCTTTACATACTAATCCTTTAATTTATTTTTACCATCAGTTATAAGAGGAAAGCAGTGTGCTACAAAACCCAGTGCCTGTTTTAAATACATCCCTTCATTTAGCAGGACTGCAGTGACAGCAGTTTTAAAGTGAAACATATGATTCAGGAGCTTTTATGCAGGGCGCTTAGAGGCAAGTACAAGTGATTCAATAGGGGGCACAAATGAAATTTAATCCAAAATGAGTTTTTCATAGGAAATGACAAGGAAGCATTCAGCCAGCCCATTCCAACTGCTGTTTGCACCCTCCACAGCCAGCTTATACCTTGAAATACAAGCCCTTTTCCTCTGCATTTTTAATAACCCTGTTTCCTCTCTGTAGTGCACCTGGATAACTTTAATTAAGAAGTACATCTCCAGATCATAAAAAATTCCAGTGCTTCCCTACTATAAATATCCTCAGACTTTAATGCACATTTAATTAAGCCCTCCTCTCGTGCATAGACTATCCAAGCTCTGAACCAGACATTCCAGTGGCAACTGCAAACCCAACATAGGGACAACAGAATCAAAAATGTGCATTCAGTAATCCAGCCAGCAAACAATCACAGCATTTATTTTTTTTCAGTGTTAGGGATGAGGTAGCTCCATATTTCATGATTCAATCACTTTCACATCACTTTTTGCTGTTCCAGCTATTCCGAGTAACAGACAAATAGCAGATGAGACTAGCAGCTGGTTTATTTCCAGAACTGACCATGTATCAGGTGCTGAGGCAATTTAAAAAAAAACCTAAAAATTCCATTTATACATTTCCCCCAAGCATTTTAAAAGGCGATTTCTGTCCTTTGTCTGAGGATGAACTGCCCTCATACTCTTCTCTTTCCAGTGCATGTGAGGATGTAGACTCCTATTTTTAAATCCTGCTAAAAATACACTCAGTTCACAGGGGACAGAAGTACACTCTACAGCTGTAGATCTGTGAACAACACCAATCCCTCTTTTTTTGGGGAGGGTTGTAGCAGTCCAAAGTCTCTGCCGGAGCTTAACAACCCCTGTCCCCCTCCTGCCTCCTGGCTGGGGTGAAGACTGTCCATCACCACCAACACACTCTTCCCTCCTGCTCAAAGCAGGACCTGGGGAAAAGATGCAAATCTCTTCTGTTGAGCTGGGAACTGAGTCCAGGAGCACTTTTTCTCGCCAGAGACAATCATTCTTCTGAGCATAGGATAAACTGCCAGAAACAGACGATTTAAATATCTAAGTTATGTTGCACTTTTTTTAATACCTTGCCTGTGTTTCTGTGCTACTTTGTATTTCATAATCTCTGCCTAATGGACACCACAACAGCAAAACTTATAATAAGGGAAAGATGCTGCAATTGATTAAGGGGTGATTTGAATTGCTAATCCTGCTCAACTCATTACTGAAGAATGCAATGTTATCTCCATTATGCAAATCTTCATCCCATTCGGTTGGTTAGTAAACACCAGTAAAAAGCCAGGTTTCAGTGTATGCTGAATCACTGAGCTGAGCTCTAACATTCCTTACAATTACTCCTGAGGTCTATCTAATCATGTTCTAATTAGCTTTGAAAGGAAAGAATAAACAATGTGTTTCTATGACAGCAGGGAGCTCAGTGATAGAAGAAAAAAAGGAGTTACTTCTATATTTAGAGGAGTCTTTAACTAAAAAGATTTTCCCTCAGCTTTCTTAAACTGTTTTTCAGAAATAAATTAATCTTCTGTGTGTGAAGTTCACAGGCATCAAATTTTTGGTTTTTTTGGGGGTTTTTTTTGCTCAAAGACTGTAATAGCACCTGGTGGGAAGGATGACGCTCGCATCCAGACTCCAAGAAATTTGGCAACTTCACCCAAGCTCATTTTTAATATAAAATAAACTCTACACAGTAGGCTCCACTCTACAGAGCTTATGCAGTGCTTCTACCTACTTAGCTTTTAGCACTACAGTCCTTACACTGAACCATGGGTCACAAAAGTAAGACTATGAATATATTGTAAAAGAATCAGCAGGCTTGGCATTAATATAAACTTGACTGCTGAGTGTCACCATGAGATTTCCTAGTTTTCTGAGCATTCATATTGAAGTAGAAGTTCTCACTTTCTCACGCTCTGCTCATGTAAACAGGAGATGGTTTTTTGTAAATACTGCCATTGTTTTGCATTCTTCTCCAGAAGAGAAGGTTGTCTGGCAGTCCTTCTGGCCAATTGTGGATGGGGGGTGGGATTCCACCCTCCAATCGATGGTCACCTTTCTGAAAGTATATAATAGGATGTAACAAACAAGGGGCAGACTTTTCTGCCCTGCTGTCCTCTCTCTCAGTTTCCAGTCTTCATGTGGTCATTTGAGCGTGGCAAACAGTGACATCTGCTCAGAAGGGACAGCAAAATTACAAGGATTTCCAATGTTGGTTTTAAAAGATGCCCTCTGTTTACTTGTACGGTCATGATGGGCAGTGGGTTTGTCTTGGGGAAGGTAGGGAGAGAAAAAGGTTGTGCATTTTACAAGAACTGTAGGTAATATGTAATTAATTCGAGTTTTAAATGGTAGCATAAAAGACCATGGATTATCAAGGTGAAGAACATTAATTAAATATAGATTTACATTTCTCTAAAGATTCTTTGCAGACTTGATCCCTGTTGTGAATCCTGCTACAATCAGACCAAGGGTTAATTGATTATATCCTTTACTGAGCAATCAAAAGCCACCCAGTTCAAAGCAACACAATGCTCAGTGATGACTTCTGATGGAGTGCTGCTTTTGACACAAACTATGATGCACATATTGAATACTTTACCTTGAATGTAGCAAAGGCATCAGAAGCAATATCAAATGTTGACAGTTCCACATATTTAAAAAAGTCTCTGAACTGTTCTGAAAATAGTATGATTTTGGCCAAGGGTTCATGGCGGATACACTCTCTCAGCATAATTCCACAACGTAAGGCAATATTTGAGGATTCATATCTGGAGAGTGAACAGAAACAGAAAACATCAAAACATAGAAGAACAAAGATAAACAGGCACCTTTCTAGCAACAAGGAACTTCGTAGCACAGGGAACACATGTGCCAGAAGGGACAGCATACATGGAGAGTAGCTCCCAGCCACAGTGCTGTACATGCTGCAGGACCTCATCCCAAAGATCAGAAGCAGACACACAGATAAAGCTGCCAGAATTTTTCATTGCAAACCTCTCTCTTCCCAAGCTAAAACACGTTTTGGTGTAAATTTGGACCACACCTCCTCTCTGTGGAAAGACCGTGGGGAGTGTGCAACATTTCCACAGAGCTCCTTCACCCTTTTGGATTTGTGAAAAAGCACAGCCCGTACAGTATCACAGCCTCCCTTTTCAGATTTAATTCTGAGCTCCTCCGTTTATCCAAGAAAACTGTAACACCTCATGACCATCCATCACCTCCCACTCCACTTCTAGAGAACATCACTCTGGAGTATTAATAAGATAGGAAGAGTCTCTCCAGGCAGTCGACACAAGATTAAGCTTTCTGTAGCTCTGAAATTTTTGTTTGTTTGTTTGTTTTGATGTGTTTTTGTGTTTGTTTGGTGGGGTTTTTTTGAATTTAGGAGGAATTCTGCTCAGTTCCTCTTCTGCAGGGGCTCTGGCTGTGTTCGGGACACAAGCACCTATTCCTCAAGTTACAATCCTGTTATGGCCCATGCACTGCAATAGCCAGGAGCCAGCACACATCTTGCCCTTGGAGAGGAAGGGAGGGAGGGAGGAGGCAATTCAGATTTTCTTCCATTTTTATGAAGTCTTGATTTCTTTAAAGCTGAAATTAATTTGAAACAAAACCGTTAGAAACACATTAAACAACAGAAAGGATGAAATCCAACAGTCAAGAAGGACTTAAAATGAACTTCTTGCAGCAGTCTGCCAGAAATCATGTGAAACTGCTGAAGTCCAAGGGGACAGAAAGCACTCTCTGTTTCAATAAACTGGTTATACTATATCAGAACTGTGTATTATCACCCAGAGCTTATCAGCATCATTTTTCCTTTGCACAATTAATTCCTATCACTAGGCCAAAAGAAATAAAATTAAAAGAAAAGGGAAGAAAAACACAAAATGCCATCTGTGCTGTAAGTGAGTGGGCTCTCAAATTTACCATCAGCAAGCAACTGAAAAGAATGGTAGTGTTCTGCAAGCATACCAGAGCTGCATTCTTCAACCTGCTGTCAACAATAGTTGGCTTAATGAAAAATGGATTGCTATTCCAAACAGGCAAATGAAGCTTCCACCCCCAAGGAAATGCAGGCACTCAAGCCTGTATTTGTTTTTGTTTGGGGAAGCATTTGCAAACTTTAACTTCTAACTCTTCGGAAAGCAAAAATTCACTGATGTTTCCCATTGAGGCATCAACTCCATTAACAGGAATACTAATTTTTAAAGAAAATGAGGCAGAGCTGCTCCTAGGAGTGCAGCCAGGAAAATATTTAATAGTTGGCTAATGAATATTTTGGTTGGAATAAAAGCAAATTACATTGTTTCCAGCACAATAACTTTTAAAAACATTAAGTATCAACAGAATCATTCTTAGTCAAATGCTCCATTATCTGGAAGTGGGTTATGGACCTTTGGCTGTTCACATAAGCGAGGGAAGTTGGGTTTGGCACCCGGAATAAGCCTGGAAGAAGTTTACAGGCTGCCCAGTCATAGCTAGCATGTCCTTTGCACCCACACTTACATACAAAGCCACCAGGCAGGAATGATAGAAATGTGTTTCAAAATCACTTTTAATGAGCAATTAGTGCTCTATGCTGATGTATTACCACAGCAGAAAAAACTACTGAGTTCTTCTCTGTTTGGATGAACTTACAACCTAAAGAAACCCCCACACAGTGAATACTGGAGAGAACTAGAAAATGAAACAATGACCTTGAAGTATTTCAAAACACTTATTGTGGAGTTTGAAAGA
Organism: Cisticola juncidis; assembly: GCA_013400215.1. NCBI lineage: Eukaryota > Metazoa > Chordata > Aves > Passeriformes > Cisticolidae > Cisticola > Cisticola juncidis. The sequence goes on from VXBR01000897.1 coordinate 2,687,890, forward strand.
GGCAAGACTGAGAGCAGAAATGCATTTCTGTGTAAAGGGAATCATTCTTCCATGGTGAGTGCAGAAGATGGTACAAGGTGAGGAACACAGGCAGGAGATTTGGAAGGCATCAAGCCCGGGACACACAAGGTTTTAAACAGGTATATTCTGATCTGACTTTACACTACTGCTATAGTCTGAGTTTATCCCTGAATAAGCTCAAGGGGAATTCTGCAACCTCAGCCAATATTTCATCAGAGCTCTGACTGCACGGTGATATGAAGAGGTCATCACAACACAGGTTGGGGCAGTGTCTAGGGTAGAGATATCATGTGGCATGATATATATCAATATATCAATATATCAATATATCAATATATCAATATATCA